>NDGN011552034.1:0-17830 GCA_002564285.1 Tympanoctomys barrerae | reverse complement strand
AGAGAGAGAGAGAGAGAGAGAGAGAGAGAGAGAGAGAGAGAGAGAGAGAGAGAGAAGAGAGGTCCCATTTATCTGCAAGTGTGTAATAAGACCAAACATCTAAATAAATGTCCTAATAATTTATACCCTCTGTTTCATATGATCAAAATAACTGCATAAAGATCTTTGGATGATTTTAGCAAGATAAAAAATTTCATTTGCATTATCTCACCTAACATAATCCTTCCCCGACCTTGATTCTAACACTTTCTTTCTGCAAGCGAGGAACAAAATCAGCCTCTTCCTCTCTTATTTTTTGACTTGTTGCTTTTTCTCTCTCAGCCTGAAGTATTACTGCTGCTCTCCAACCTGTTAGGGATATCTCCCTCTTTTCCTAAAATCTTTTAAGGACATACTTTATCTCTTTGAAACATTTCCTTAAAATTTTTCTCTCCAGGTCCCCCTGTAGGCCCAAGATAGTCTTCATCTATGTGATGCACCTGGAATTTAAATCACAATAATTTATTATTGTTTGAACCTATTTAATATTGTACCTGTTGTTTCACAACTCACTTAAACATTTATCTGAGATGACCAACAAAGAAGCGATCTGTACAGGATTTTAAGTCACAATGCACTGTCTGCACAGAGGTGTATGAAAAGCAGGCCTGAAGTAAAAAGAGCGAGACAGACAGAAGTACCTGTTGTATTCGGAGTTTGGAGCATTCTGCTTTCTTCTTAAAGGACTGATAGGTTTGCATTTAGCTGACCCTTTGCTGCTCTCTCTTGCAGGTCTGCTTTGTGAACCTGGATGTGAATAAGGATGCGTGTAGCACGGAGCACCTGCAGCAGGTAACTCTGGAACTGCAGCTTCCAGGAGCTTGGGAGGAGGGTTCACCCACAAACGATGCTGTTTTAGAAGGGGTCCTTCCACTGGGGGCTTCATCACACCCGTTTCCCTGCCTTGCCCTTGCTACTACCCCATGCAGCTTATTCTTCTTACATTTGTTAAACTTTCTTCTCCATATGGGCAGCATAGTCCAATCAGGCGCTTTCTCTTACTCTCCAGCACTTTCTTTTTTGTGGTCGAACTCAGGCATTTAACTCAGTGCGCCTGCCAGGCAAGCGCTTAGTCCACTGACCTATGTCCCCAGCCTTTTTTTTTTCATTTTATATATTTGGTACAGGGTCTCACTACACAGCTCAGACTCATAGTTATCCTCCTGTTTTCAGCCTCCTCACTCCTCATCACTGGAATTACACACATAGGCCTCCATGCCTGCACTCTGTTGCCAATTCAGGTGCCCCTGGGGAGGGGGGCCAGCATGGCCTGTGGGACTGGGGAGCAAACCCCAGTACTGTGCTTGCCAAAACAGGCACTTAATCCAGTGAGCCTTCCCACTGGCCATCACCAATATTTTCTGTAGCTATTCTCTTCTTCCACTACTCTCAGACACTCCATTTGGCATGAGTTTTCAAAGTGTTTAAAATCCCAATTTCTGGCAGCCAACAATTTGCTGCTTTTCATGTTACTGCCTTCTTGTTGCTTTCATGAAATTTTACCTCGACCCTTGCCTTTCTTGTCTTGCACTCATCTGGGCTATAACTTATTTCTTCAGCCATGCAGGAGCTAATTCCCCCAAGCTCCCCCCAGGTTGTGAGTGAGCTGATACACAAGCTTGACAACATGTGAGCGCTTGAAGGCCCAGCTAGTTCTTTGGCAACAAATCCTACTGTACAAGGGGAAGAATTACTTCCATGCTCAAATCTGATAAGCTTTGAACTCACCATTCGGTGTAATACTGTTTATTGTGTCACAGCTTCTCATTTGCAGCTCGATGACCACAGAACAATAGACTGATTGTCTAATAACTCAGCACCCAATTATTCTGTAACCAGTGGGTGCAGTTATTCATCTGCTCCTGTACTTTTTCTTGGCCATGAGACACCATTGCTTCTAAAACCCAGTTGTTTTCAAGGACAATCCCTTAGAAGTTTTCACGAAGCTCCAAATACCACCCTCTATGTAGTCTTACAAAGATTTTTAACAGTAAATTGTACATGCTATTTTGTTTGATAGAATTACTGTGGAGCATCCACTCAGGAGACAGCAGGGAGGACGAAGGCAGGTTGGCATTGTAAGAACTCTGGGTTGGAAGAGTTTATGTGGGTTGCTTGAGTCATCTCCTGGCACAGCTTTCAGCAGGCACACTGGCACTGACATGTGCAAATCACTCATCTTTGGACCTTAGGCTGCTCGAGTATAAAATGGAAGTAATCAGGGTACGCAATCCAAATAGGGCTGTTGTGAAATTAAATTCAGTAAGATATAGCATATATGCAGTCCTTGTCATAGTACTCAGTACATAGTCAAAGTAAAATCTATGTTAGTCATTCTCTACTATTGTTGCTGTTTTGACTATTATAATAGGAGATTATTAGGAGACAGTTCTCTAAGTCAAAGTCTTGAAGGAAAAACATTTCCAAAACACTGTTTTCATCTTTGGTATGACAGTACTTGTCAAATGAAAAATTTAGAGCTAAAGAATTTTTAAAGTTTAAATTTTCTATTCTGGTTTTAACTCTTGCGATTGAATTTCATGCAACTCCTTCCTGGTCTTAGTAGATGAAGTTATCTGTATTGTGAGCAAATCATCTTCACATATGAAATAGTGCAGGAGTAGGATTTTAGAAGTGAAAAGAAATCATTTTAGCTAATGAGGATTCTTGCTCTACAGAAACTGGTCAACGTCTCACCAGATCTGCCAAAACTCATCAGCTCCATGAATGTCCAACAGCCAAAGGAAAATGAAATTGTCCTCCTAAGTGGCTTAGCGTCTGGAAATCTCCAGGCAGATTTTCAGGTTTCACAGGTAAGATATTTAAGTTCTCTGTCATTTATCGCTTAAGGAGAAATTATCTATCATCAGCTCAGCTCAGACTGATAGAAGCCCAAAGCAGGTGCCGCTTACAATTTAACAATCATTGGTACCTTTGTATTGGATAATACGCTTCATTTATATTTCTCACAAACATTGCTATTCTGAGTTTGAGAGAGTTTTCCTTGTATCAATACCAAATTTCTATTATCTTCTTAAATTCATGGCGGTCCATTGCACTTGAGGTATAGCAAAGATACTGGGCATTAGTTATTTAGCTTGGTTTTCTACAAATCTAGTAAGTAATCAAAACAGAATTGTCTTCTTTTTTAAAAACTGCACTCAAATTTTGATTTATACCATATGACTCCAGAATTCTACTGATGTCTAAGTATTATTGACTCTTTAAGAAATATCAAACTAGCAAAGCTAATAATTCAAGAACAGCTGCACAAGGAAGCAAAAGGAATTTCCTGGGCCCAAAGAACAAAATTCGTAGAAGTAAAAAAATTCTCCTCAAAATGAAGGAACTAAAATGCTACTATCATCACCCAGTACATTAATGTTTATTGACACTCTATAAACATATCACCTTATTTGAAGTAATGTAGGCAAAATTATCAAGTAATTTTCAAAGGAAATACACATATGCATTATAATTTTCTGATGAAGTCATCAATCTAATAATGATTTTCTTAATGAGGAGTCAAGGCTTCTGAAAGGAAAACATAAAAGAGGATTTTGAATGTCCTCTACATTATGCAAAGCCAGAATGATCAGACATAATACTCAAAACTGAATCTTCTCTCCTAGCTAAAAGCTTCTACCCCGCCAGGTAAAAGGTTTTTGCTTCATCCACAGTAGAGCTCTTCAGTGTGACATGAAACTTCAACCAGCCCTGCTAAATAACCAGCCCTTCTCATGGAAGTCTTTTGTTCTTTTCATAGGAAGTCAAGACAGAGAACAAAGAATACCCCACCCTGTATTGGCCCGAGCAGCTCTCTCCACACTGGTGTAGTTGTTTTCAGTAATACACAAGAATTCTCTCTATAGCTTACACAGATTTGGATCTTGCTAGCCAGAAAAGCAATATGAGTAGACATCATTTTGGATTTGAAGTCAAAGAATATAGATCTTTCTGAACCCATTCATGATATCAAGATAGGAACAATTTCTTTTTTTGCAGGATTAATTTGATGAATGAAATGCAATGGTGAAAAGTAAATTGTTTAAAACAAACTATAAGGACGGGCCAAATAACTCAGCAGATTAAAGTGCCTGCAAGCAGGCTCAGGGGGTGGGGATTTGATTCCCTGGGCCTGCTGTGCTGGTGCACACCCCTAGGGCACACTGAGATGGCAATTGATCGTGGTGGTGTGCTCCTGTAATCCCAGCACTTGGGAGGCTGTAAACAGGAGAATCACTACAAGTCTGAACTAATAGTGAGACCCTTCACTTAAAAATAAACAAAAACAAAAAAAACTATAGTTTTTGTTACAAAGAAAGAAAGAAGGGTAAAATTTAAGCACAACATAGTACAAAAAATGCAATTCAAACTGTTCCCTCTTCAAAAATATTGTTATGGAAGAATGTTTACTTCTAAATTTTAAGTTTTATAATAATGATTTTTGTAAACATTGTGATAAATCAATTAACATATGAGGTTTTATCACTAGATATTTGCATTTCCCTAATTTTGTAGCTATTGCCAAGACTATGTACTATAAATTTTACATGAATCTTACGTAATTTTTGGGTCTTAACCAAACTGTATGCTATGTCCTTAAAATACAGCATACAATAAAGACTTTGCTTCTATTTTCTTTATAGTATCCATATATTTTTTTTACTAGAGTGTCTCTGCTTGATACAATACTTTTACTAGCTTTTAGCAAGTACAGGTATTACTGGAAAATTCAACTTCCTTCTAATTTTTCTATGAAAATTGATACTGACATTAATTGGACCTGACCCTGAGCTGAACTTCCTACACACTGATTAACCCCAGTTAGGATTTTTAATTAAACATGTCAGAAAACTGGCTTAAATACAAAGAGAATGTGTTGCCTCCTTAACCAAACAGATCTAGTGGGAAGACTAGGTACAGGGAATGGAACAATGTCATAGGACATGGATTTTCTCTTTTCTGCCTACTCTTTGCTAGTCTCTTTATAAACAATCTCTCGCTCCAATAAGCCCCTGCTTGATGGTCCCCTCAAATGTCTCACTAAGTCCCCCTGACTCTCATGTGTCCTCTGCTCATTTTGTAGCCAATTATGATGGCTTGAAGAACACATTGTTCATTTCAGGCAGCCCTGAGTCACATGGTTACCCATGGAGCTGGAGATAAATGAACTCTACGTGAATGACTTTGAACTAGTACCCTACCGGGGAGATGCAAGAACAGAAGGGCAAATGATGCTGGGTCACACAGAAACAAAGATGTTCTTTGAGCTTGGGTGGGTCAACTTGCCAAGAGCTCATTATGGACCATCCATTTAAACATGTGCTTAAAGCCAGGGACCAAGGCTCAGGCACAGGCCTGTAGTATCTCATAGCTGGAGGACCGAGGCAAGAAGACTGAGCCTAAAAGTTCAAGACAAGAGGGTGGAACTCTGTCTCAAAGCAAGCATGAAAACAAAAAGGCATTCATAATTTTCCACAGCTTCTTGGTCTGAGATCAATCACCATATGTAAGCTATATCACTGGGGAACATTTCAAGCGTTTTACAAAAAGGATCTCCATCCCTTACTGTGTGCCACTTTACTTTTCTACAGTCTTCCAGGGCTGACAAATCATTCTGTAGGATTGTAACCCAGATGTTTTAATAGATCGGCAATGTAAGGGAAGGACTTCAATGTTGAACCCTACTCCAGCCAACTACAGCCAGTTACTTGTTTAACGATATTCTCAGTTTGACTTTTATCAGATTGAAGTTGGTGTCATATTTACTTATAAATATGGACAGAAAGATTTGCAGAGGCAACTTGAGCTTGGTAAGTCCAGAAAAGTCTGAATTGGGCATGGGAGGGGTGTGAATACCAACCCCATGGAGAAAAGGAACAAGCCATTTTGCACCTTTAACCCGGGAAATTATAATATCAAAGAAATAATGTGCTAATCAGGTGAACTAATTATTCAGAAGGCCAGACAACATGTTATTTCCTTTCTCTTAATTTTGATCCCCTATTTTATTAAGTGGAGATTTTTTTTTAAATCTTAGAATTTTTAGTAATGATAATGATAATTTCATAAAATACCATGAAAGCAACTGATGAGTACAAATGACCATCCAAATTCAAAGTGCTTTTTGTTTTCAAAAAAATTAAAGAAAGATGAAGTAGAAAGAAAACGATAACAAAACTGAAATTAGATATCAGAGTGGAGTGTTAGGAGCTCCAAGAGTATGATCTAGTTACCAATCAGCCACATTTCTTTGGCCAAAGTAAGTACAATAATATTGCAGGAATAACGTATATAATTTATCTTTTATGCCTCTTAATCTTTTTCTTTGTGGTAATTTTCTCTTTGTTTATTCACATCTTTGTGTTTTCAGCTTAGTAAAGTATTCCCTTGATTTTTATATCATTACAGTACTTTATATAATTAAATAATACAATTGGTAGAATGTAAAAAAATTTGTAGCATCTCTCTATCACTCATATATTAATGTAATAAATATTCATTTATAGACCTAGAAAGTGTTAAACACTTGTTTAAATGCTAGGAAGACAGGGACAAAAAGTCGTTTTATTTTCACTGGGTTTACAGTCAAGTGTTCTCTTCAGCATCATGTCCTGTGGATACTACTAAATGCATGCAATCATGCATACACCTGTCCACATACATATGTCTCAAAAGACCAGAGAATAAATACCAGTGAGCCACACAAGAGGAGCTGCCTTAGTGGAGTCCTGAGATAAACTCTAAAGCTTCTAAGGAAAAAATAATTACCAGGGGCCCTGCCCATTAGCTCAGTTATTCAAGTGCCTGCCTAAGCAAAGCAGTCAGGCTCAGAATTCTCTGGTTTGATTCCCAGATCCTCACGCCCTACCAGACCTACCCTCAAGGCATCCTGAGAGGACCAAAAAAAAATCCTTGTGGAAAAAATAATAACCACAAAGACTATGTGACAACTAGGAATAGACTTAGCAAAATACAAAGCCAAAAATACAAATAAAATCAGAGGTTTTTTCCTCTAAAAGCAAATTTTCGTAAGCATATTATCTGCAACAGTAGGATCTACTCCCACAGTGTCCCAGGAGATGAAGGCATGGTTTATGGAGCATGCATGAACTTGCAGAGGCCGAGGGAAGCCCTGTATCCTTGCCAACGTGCGTAGCTGTTCTTTGGACACTGAATCTCTGTAGCCTAGAATAGTACACCATGGAGAGAACTAGAATTCGAGTTCAGAAAACCTAACCTGCAAAGCAGGCTGTCCTACTTTATGTTTGCATAACCTCGGAAAGGCTGGTTAGTCTTTCTGCATCTCTGTTCTTTCCCCTGTAAAAAAGCAATAGTACTACCAACCTCATAATGGAATGTTCACACTAAAGGTAAGAAATTACACTAAACACCCAGGAAACCACCGTCCTACTTCTATATCAACACTGCCATTGTCCTAGAGGCTATGCTATTTGATCTTCATTGAGTTAAGACTCCCAGGATATTTATTTACTGCCACAACACTACTTTTTGTGTATAGTTTTGTTTTTGCAGTGCTGGGGGTTAAATACAAGGTCCTTACACTGAACCACTTTCTTGGCATTTTTAATTTTTTTTTTTTTTTTTTATATCTTGAGACAGGTTCTTAACAAATTGCTAAGTGCCCAGACTGAGTTCAAACTTGTAAAGCCAGGTTCTGGGATTATAGACCTGTGCCACCATGTGTAGCTATAGGCAGTATTTGAAAAGGCTGCCCTAATATCAAAGGTGTATAACAGTGCACATGGAGTGAAACCCTTTCTCTAAGTCTGTCTTGAAGTGTTGCTCCACTGTCCGTACTGTTTGTTAATGCCTCTTTGACTTCTCCCATATTTTACATATATATAGATATTTTTTGAAATAATATGAAATGGCCAATATACAACTGTGCTGACCTACAAGTACAGCAATTTCACACTGTACAAACTTTATTATTTTTAATCCCTGAGTGACCCATCAACTGTAGGACGCTAGTGCCCCATCCTTCAGTCTCTGCAGAAGGGTGGAAACCCAAGTTCTGTCAGTACCTTGCTTCAAGCTGTAAAAGCAGGGGCCCTGCATCCTGTATCCTTGCCCTAAAGATACAAAGAAGTTTACTTTTCTTTTGGTTAAAGCCAACTAGCAAACACAGAGATGCTGCAATCTCCCCGCTAACTCTGGCTCTTCACAGCCCTGTTGCCTTCTGCCTCGGGAGAAGTATATTCTGATTTTTGTTTTTTCTTCCCTAGTTCAGCTGAATAAAATCATCTTTGGCTGTTGTTGAACTTCGCAGTTTAATTTTTGCTTTGCCCAGGGAAAAGCTAAATATGTCATACAGCTGTTCTATTTTCTTCCAAACCAAACTTTCTCCAAGAGACCTTGGATTCTCAAATGCCACTTTAATGCTTTCTAAGCAGTTCATCAACCTAAGCCCAGAAGATGTTTCAAATATTTTTCAGATTCCCCATTTCTCTTAACAGGAGATGTTGGTTGGAAAGAGAAAGGTTAGAAGCAATAGGCTCTTTATTTACCCTTGAACAGTCTTTCTGTCTCTCTGCTTTCAGTGCCCGTGGCTGCCAGATATCTGCTTGGTCCAATGTGCAAGAGGGAACAGACCAAACAGTACCAACTGCATCATCTTTGAAATCAATAAATTCCTGATTGGCCTGGAATTGGTACAAGAGCGGCAGCTCCACCAGGAAGCCAACATCTTGAAACTGGAGGATGACACAAACTGTTCTTGGTCCTCCATCGAGGAAGACTTCCTCACTGCCTCTGAGCACTTGGAGGAGGAGAGCGAGGTGGAAGAGTGTAGGAACGGTGAGAACATCCCAGTGAAAATGTGTGCATCCTGATGTTAGTCACTGTATAAGAATGTCCTAGACGGATTTCAAGAACATTTCAGGCCATGTCGATTGGGGTGACAGCACTGCGATGTTCACTCGCTGATCTTTACAGAAGGGAGGGGGAAGGACTATAGAGCACTGGTGAAGATGCTGACAGCTGCACTCTGAAGAGGAGACGTGGATGGATCAGACACCTTAGGGATGCTCCAAGAAACCTGTGTGCTTTAAAGGGAAATTTTCCCTCCTGCCTTGAGATGGAGTCTGTCACTGGGAGGAAATTTAGCTTCCCTAATAGTTCCATAAAAAACATGTATGAAGAGCCGGCCAAATAGCTCAGAGGATTAAAGCACCTGCAAGTAGGCACAGGGGCCAAGAGTTAGATGCCAGGCCTTGCCATGCCGGCCCCATCCCCTGGACGGACTGAGATGAGATTGAGACTGGGTATAGTGATGTGCACCTGTAATCCCAGCACTTGGGAGGCTGTAAACAGGAAACTCACTATGAATCCAATCTAGTAGTGGGACCCTGAACACCCTGTAGACCCTTCCCTAAAATATATAGAGAAAAAAAAACCATGTATGAGACACAAGGCCATCTTCCTATCCTTTTTGAGATCTGATGTTTCCTTATCTGTAATTTCAGCATACAGTAGCATCCACGGCAATTCCTGTGTGACAGCTGAGGGCATTAAACAGGAAAGAGCTTCGCATCGACCTCTTTCACCCACTAGTTCACTCCTTAGCGGAGCTCAGGAAGGGGATTTCTCTTTCCAACTCTTATCTACAGAGATAAGGTCCCAGAGTATGTTTTTTCCTAAGGCAAGTTCTATGCTGACTTCCAAGTAAGTCTGTGCAGTAGAGCCCACTGTTCAAATTCTAAACCACCTTGCTCCTCCTCTCAACCCTCCAGAAAATTCTAAGATGCAGTAATTTGTGTTGCTTCCCCAGTTGAATGGTCGGTGAGCAGGCTTCAGCTTCTGAGCATCTTCTGCTCCAGCATTCACACTTGTATCTGCACCGAAAGCTATTTTGTTGTGAGACACGTAATGAAATTTAAAACTCTTTTTCATACTCACTCTTCTTAAAGAAACATACTCAACAGTATATTTTGAGACAGAGGTATCTGGTACCTTAAGGCAATTTTAGGAAGTAATTATTATTTTACTAAGGTGAATGAAGGAAAAACAATAAAAATGATACAGAATTTCAAAACAAGATGATAGAAAATTAGCAATGATTGTCATTTTGCACATTGTTATCTTCAAAGTCAGATTACCAGAAATAGGCAGGTAAAATTGATCAGGCAATAGAAGCACTAACTGTTCCTTTCAACAAACGAGTAGAAGTTAGCTATCTTGTGTGTGTGTGTGTGTGTGTGTGTGTGTGTACATATTCATATATTCCTCTTCCTTCTTTTCTTCTTTCCTCCATCCCAGTTGTTCTTTCATTTTGAGCAATTTTATTCCCCCTTTCACAATATCTATTGCATCTTTTGGATTTATTTACTCTTGCATTTTCTTGCACTCAGAGACAATAGGATGTTTAAATATGTGGGTCTGATTTCACTTATAATTATGCTCTCGTGGCAAGCTGCTATTGAAAAAATAATAGCAGATCTCATTTCTTCTTCACCAGGTTATGAAAATATAAACGTGTCAGCCAATGTTTTTGAAAGTAAGAAGCCACGAGAGGCCACTCTGGAGGAATGGGACAACAAGAAGCAAAAGTTCCTTTGTGTTTTGGACAACAAATATGTTAGCAAATATCATGCCCCGTTGATTAAAACAGAAGTCTCTCTGGAAAACACAGCCTTGCAAAGGTCGGATACACCACCCAAGCCCTTACAGGGGAGCAGTGAAGCTGTGGACAACGAGCGACCCGTCACAAATTATTATAAAGAAAATTTTGGAGATCAAGTAGAAAAATCTCAAGCACTGGACGCTCCAACTGATGTCCTTTGCTGCAAGATGGTTGAGGAAGATGTACCTGTTGCAGGTGGTGTCGTTGAGCAGGGGAGTAACCTAGAGCCAGGAAATCATGAAGGTCCAAGAAATTTTCTTCCTCCTGTCCAAGAAGGAGAAGCTACCACTGGAGAGTATGCTACCAATTTAGCAGAATCTGTGCTGCAAGATGCATTCATCAGATTATCTCAGGCTCAACCTACACTGCCCCTGGAGCCTGCTGCCAGAGCCCCCGTAGGAAGTGGCTTTCCCAGTGGCTGTTCCACAAAGGACACAGTGGCCGCCCGGTCATGGAATGAGCTCCCCAAAATCGTCATTGTGCAAAGTCCAGATGGCAGTGATGCTACCCCTGACCCTGATGTCTCCTCCTGGCCTGACACCAGTGTTTCTGTTGATGCCTCAAGTGTTCTCTCTGGAGAGAACCCCAGCAGACACCCTCAGAGTGCTCTAGAAGTAGCATTAGCTTGTGCAGCCACTGTGATCGGAACGATTTCCAGTCCACAGGCCACAGAAAGACTCACAATGGAGCAAGAACCCTCGGTGTCAAGCTGTACCCAGGAAGGCAGTGGAGAGCTACAAAGTCAGGCATCTCCAGGAGTCAAAGAGCCTTCCATCAGTGACTACTCCTTTCCATCTGCTTTGTGTGGGATGACACAGGTGGCAAGTGCTGTCGCTGTCTGTGGCCTGGGTGAAAGAGAAGAGATGCCGTGCCCTGCGGCCGCAAGTGACCTCTTGCCTGAGGTTCAGACATCTGAAGCCACCTCTCCACTTTGTAGTTCAGGGACAGAGAAGAGCACAGAGCTGGAAAAGGAAGCCATTGCAGAGGCTTTGCTCGCAGAGGCAGCTCTGGTATTAACCGGGCCTGGATCCTACAGCAGCGTCGGAGAGCTCATGGATTCTGTGAACAGGAGAATCACAGAAACTGCTTCAAAGCCTCAGACCTTGTGCTCAGAAAATATCCTCAGGAATGACCTGGCACAGACCCTGTCCAATGTAATCCTGAAGCATTCTATTGATGAAGTTCACCAGAAAAATAAAAACACCCACCCCGACAGTGGCGGACCTGCATTAGACACCCTACAAACCCTAATGGAAAGCACCAATCAACTGCTCCACAACGTAATACGCTTCACGTTCAAGAAGATGAACCATATTGTGAGGCTCGGTGAATGTCCCACTGGCCTCTCGAAGGAGACCATCAGATGGCTGGAGACAGAACCCCTGGGCTGCCAGCCATTTGATGAGACCGTGAGTCAAGCAGGGGCAAAAGCCCCAGAGTACCCCAGTGGCTATTGGCCTAGCGGTCCCCATAGCACTGCTCTTGCCATTGATGGTCTGATGGATGACTTGCACCCAAAGCGAGAGAAGAGAGGAGTGAAGCCAGGCCTGCTCCAGAACCCCACGCTACCATCCGAACTGTCAGGTGGTCACCCAGTGCTGGGTTCTTCTACCACTAAAACGTCCCCCAAGGAAATACACCTGAAAGGAATGGTGGGAGAGGATACGAAGACCCTTCAGCAGATGCCCAGGCACAAAAAGAATGAGCGTAGAGCCTCAGTGGGAGCAGAAAGGGCACCAGCAGTGGGCAAACGCAGAAGCAGCTCTCAGGGAGGTGAGGACAGCGCTGATCCCGACACCCAGGAGAAGGACAGCTGTGCTGCATCTCGGAGCAATAACATGCAAAGTAACCCGCCCTTGCTAGCAGATGATCTGGTGCCTCCTGCTCAACCCTTGCCAGGAGCAAAACACACAGACGTCTACTGCATTGCAGACTTCGCAGAAGAATTAGCAGAGACAGTCGTCTCCATGGCAACCGAAATCGCAGCTATCTGCCTTGACAACTCCAACGGAAAACAACCCTGGTTTTGTGCATGGAAAAGAGGGAATGAGTTTCTGGTGGCACCAAACGTATCCTGCCAATCTCTGAAGAGAAAGAAGGAAAGCCAGAGCGGCGGTGGTGCCCTGAGGAAGCACAAGCCACCGAGGCTCAGTGAGATCAAGAGGAAAACCGATGAGCACCCTGAACTGAAGGAGAAGCTCATGAACAGGGTGGTAGACGAATCCGTGAACCTTGACGATGTCCCGGATTCTGTCAGCGTTTTTGCAAATGAAGTGGCGGCCAAGATCATGACCCTCACGGAGTTCTCCATGGTGGACGGCGTGTGGCAGGCCCAGGGCTATTCCCGAAATCGCTTACTGAGTGGAGACAGGTGGAACCGGCTGAAGGCGTCCAGCTGCGAAAGCATCCCAGAGGAGGACTCCGAGGCCAGGGCCTACGTGAACAGCCTGGGCTTAATAAGCACCTTAAGCCAGCCGGTCAGCAGAGCCAGCTCGGTCTCCAAACAGTCCAGCTGTGAGAGCATCACCGAGGAGTTCTCCCGGTTCATGGTGAACCAGATGGAAAGTGAAGGGCGAGGGTTTGAGCTCCTGCTGGATTACTACGCTGGCAAGAATGCCAGCAGCATTCTGAACTCCGCCATGCTGCAGGCCTGCCGGAAAAGCGACCACCTCAGTGTGAAGCCAAGCTGCCCCTCCAAGCAGTCCAGCACCGAGAGCATAACGGAGGAGTTCTACAGGTACATGCTCAGGGACATTGAGAGAGAAAGCAAGGAGGGCGCCGGCTCCCGACGAAGCAGCCAGGAGTGGAGCGCTGGCTTACTGGCTCCTTCGCTACGGTCCCCACTGTGTTACAGGCAGTCGTCCATGCCGGATACCAGGTCCCCGTGCACCAGGTTAACAGTGAATGCACCGGTCAAAGCCAACTCCTTAGATGGCTTTGCCCAAAACTGCCCGCAAGAGTTCCTAAGTGTGCAGACAGTCAGTAGCGCATCCTCTTCCGGTCTCTGCAAGTCTGACTCATGCTTGTATCGGAGAGGCGGGACCGACCAGATCACAAACATGCTGATTCATGAAACGTGGGCAAACTCCATCGAGGCCCTCATGCGAAAGAACAAAATTATCGGGAATGACCTGGAGATAGCTGATGCCGGTCCTGCTGCTGGAGGCGCTTCTGTGCAAAGGGAAAAGCGTGCAAAGAGCTCAGCTGCAGGCAGAATGTCCCGGGGGCCAACTCTGCTTGCTCAGGAATCTGCTGATTTCCCAAGGAAGGACCCAGTTATTGAAAGCAAACACTCCCCAGCCTCCTCCCCAAGTGAATCTGTTCCTCCTACAGACAGAGACACTTTAGATTCTAGAAACGAAACTTCCTCTTGCCGTGAAGCTGGTCCTTTAAGCCACACCGGGTGGGCCCTTTGCTCCAGGGGTGTGCCTTTGATTCAGATAGAAACAGAGCAGAGAGAAGAGTGTGCCCGAGAACCTGAGCCTTTGCTTTCCAAAAGCAGCTCCTTACCGGAAGCAGAAGATCATTCGAATGAGGACAAGGTCGCAGAGGTGGCCCCCGGTGAAGACCCAGCCACAAGTGTCTGCCAGAACCGCAGGTGAGTAAATTGTTTTTGACTAGATAAGTCACACACCACTGGAATCTGGATTTGCATTAGATTTATTCTTCCTCTTAGACATATAGGGGCTGAATTGATGCAAGCACTTGCCAAAATTAATTCATGATACAATAAATGGCCTACCTTGATTAACACACACTTTTAATAGAAGTTTGGAGTAATCTCTTTCTAATTTCCAAAACAAATTGAACTCATTTGTGTAACAGAGGAAATAGACTTTAACCTCCTAGTTAAAACTACTGTCCCTTGGTTTGCTGGTTTTTAAAATTTATTCATTGTAGTTTTCAGGCAAAATAATGAGAGCAATGCCACTTATTCATTTGAAAACAATCCAATTTAAACACTCCCTAGTATTAGAAGTTGAAATTAAATATTTTATTATTATAGGTCTTTTTTCAGGAGTTTTCTTTTTCGCTTCACTATAGAGTCTCTGTCGGCATGCTGCGTCCAACAAGTGCTGGGTTTTGTTATTGTGTGGTACAATTGTGACAGAATAGGTTCAAAGCATCACTGGAGCTTGGGCATTTGGATAGCTCTCTTCTGTAAAATTGTCACAGAGTTAAAGCATTTTGAATTGGAGGCAAGGCAATTATTTATTTCATGCTACTTAAAGAAATGCCCATTCCAACTTACTCCTTCTGTAGAAAATTCACAGAGAACATTGTACCACCTTTATTTTTAGTCTAAAGCTAAACAAAACAAAAAAAGTACTGGCTTTAGGAAGAGAACTGGAGAAATAATCTTTTCAGAGATATATGGCTATTGTTTATCATTTGCAAAGGCCCTGTGATTTTTAAATGTTTAACTCCAATACATAAGTTGAAAATAGCTATTAAGAAAAGGGGGGGCAGTAGTTTTCTGAGGTTCCAGGACACTTCTCCCTTCACCTGGGAATTACGATTAATGCAATTTGGGCCACTCATGCTTGCCATTAGAAGGCAGTACAGGGTGTGTTTGGTACACGGTTCAGCTGGATTTGGGTACTTCCTCCCTAGCCACCTGTGGCTTGGATCACTCCTTTCTGATTAGATGAGATCCCAGAAGAACACAAAGGGAGAAAACACGTGCTCATCAAGGCCGAAGAGCGCAAAGCTAAGCTAAGCGTCACAGGCCAAGCTGACCAGGAAGACAAACTTTAGGTACCAGTAATCCTCAGCAGCAGACACCATTCCCCAAGGGCTCTGATGCAAGGACTATTCAAAATTGCAAGTTCTTAAAAGCAATCAAAAAGCGAAAGTAACATAGTAATGAATACAAAGTTCTTTAGAATTACCTGAACTTGAAAGGGAAGGAGAAATAAAACCCCAACAGGATTAGAATCACAGACTCCAAGAGTTTGTTCAAACTCAAGGATCATAACCGAGCTGAGATTCTTAGAGGAGGTCATCTAGTTACAAAGCACTCTCACAGCTAGCGGAGTAACGAGATTCATGGTTGTAAACTCAGATAAAATAGTCACTGTCACTGACATTGAGTAAAATACGTCATACAATTTTGACTTAAATGTTACTGATATTACACTCTCAGAAGGTATAACCTGAGAAAGTTCCTGAAAAATTTTGAAATCTGTCTGAATAAAGCTTCCAACTGACTTAGGTTTGTGCTCCATAGAGTAACCAGAGCCCACAATCTTTTGAAACACCATATGGGGTTCTGACTTTGTTTTCCATGAATGAGAAAGAGATCTGGTTCTACATGCAAAACACAAAGATTAATTGCTTAATGTATTTTTCTTTGTGTATGGTTTAAAGAATTGCTATAGGACATGAACTCGCTAAAGACCTTAAATTCTGTCACTCAGAGTTGGTTTCCTGATTTCTCCTCACCCAGTTTTCTCACCCTTATGTAAAAGCAATAGTAATGCAAATATCACATGAGAATTATTATATTTTTTTAAAAAAACAAAGTACACAGAGCTCTCAACTGGGCAACTTGCCTACCCTTCACATTCAGTAAATGTTTACAGTTGTCTTCACTCCTGGGGAAAAGTTATATCGTGGTTTTTATTCCAGGAGAATTTTTCCCCAAGAAAAATTTGTCAGAAACAGTGTGAAGAATAAAGACCACAGTGGGCCGGCCAAATAGCTCAGCAGATTAAAGTGCCTGCAAGCAGGGTGCCAGGGGCCAGGGGTTTGATCCCCAGGCCTGCCATGCTGGCCTCGCCCCCTGGGGCACACTGAGACTGTAATTGAGACTGGATGTGGTGGCGTGAACCTGTAATCCCAGCTCTTGGGAGGCTATAAACAGGTGGATTACTACAAGTCCAATCTAGTAGTGAGACCCTGAACACCAAGCAGACTCTTCCTTAAAATACGAAAAAGAAAGAAAGAAAGAAAGAAAGAAGAATTAAGACCACAGAATTCCTAAACTTTTCCAAAGGAGAAAGATAATCATAGATTAAACCATATTTTCTAAGCTCAGTCTTTATTGTAGGATTTGATCTGTCACAGCTAAAGGCAAAACTGAATTCCTTGTGACAGAGAAGTCCCTCTACACACTCACACAGGAGAGTAGGGCAAAAACAGGGATTTTTAATTTTGTTCAATAGTGGGAATTTGCCATGACCTGGAGATATTTTTAGACTAGTCACTGAGGGACATTTCCGTATTGTCTTAAAATCTCCTTAGAACTGAACATATTGAAATAAAAATCATTTTCTCACTTTGTTATTTAATAAAAGAATAACAGCCTCAGAAGTTATTCCCAACCTGACATGGTGGTGCACACCTGTAATCCCAGCACTCTGGAGGCTGAGGCAGAACAAGTACTGAAAATATGAAGTTGAACTGAAAATAATATAACTTAGAAAACCAATAATATTTAAAGAAAGACAACAAAATCCATCAGTCGACAACACAGATTCATAATGTCACATCCAATCATAATATGTTACTCATACAAAGAAACAGAAAAGTATCACACATACCAAGGCATACAATCAATAGAAAGAAAATTCTCAGAAATTTCAGAGAAATCAACAAGAATTTTAAATATCTAAAAACTGTGCCAAAATATTTAAAGATATAAATATGTGAAGTTTTACAAAACTACAAATTTAAAAATCAAGAAAGACAATAAGCAGGATAAATTCAGAAGAAAATAATATCAAAGCCCATCATAAGTGATTTAAAAAGAACGATAAAAATCTTTTTAGAGCAACCCATATAAAAGTATTACTTAAAGGGGCCAGGGAGAAAGCTCAGTAGAATAAGTGCTTGCTTTGCAAGCACAAGGGCCTGAGTTCAATCCCTGGTTCTGGAAAAAAAAAATTACTTAGGGCTAGACAAATAGCTCAGTGGATTAAAGTGCCTGCATGCAGGCACTTGGGCCAGGGGTTCAATCTCTGGGCCTGCTGTGCCGGCCCCATCTTCCAGGGTGCACTGAGACAGCAATTGAGACTGGGCATGGTGGTGCGTTCCTGTAATCCCAGCTCTTGGGAGGCTGTAACCAGGAGGATCACCATGAGTCTGATCTAATAGTGAGACCCTGAACACCCTGTTGACCCTTCCCTAAAATACAAAAAA
>NDGN011552033.1:3062-14296 GCA_002564285.1 Tympanoctomys barrerae | reverse complement strand
ATAGAAAGTAAAGAGTTGCTGAAAACCTATTCCTTTGCTTTAATTTTGTTTGTAATTTATAGCACTACTTTGTAGCCCAGTAACTAGAATGGTACCTTAAATAGAATATGACTATACTCAGAAAATGTTCTTCAAATGGATGATTACGTGGTGTCATGGTTGTGTCACACCCTAATGGGAAGTCCTGGAGACAAGCCTTGATCTCACACAGCTTTGTGTCTCCATCATGTTTATCTCTGAATCAAGCATAGTGTGTGTGGATCCTCCAGGTATGTCTGCTGCTAGGCAAATTCATGGAGAATGCTAGAATGAAGTCTTCTCTTTTATATGTACAGTAACACTAGCACAAAGGGAAGTAAAGGCTTTTCAGTACTCTTACAACCGTGTGCTAAATAAAAGTTCTAAAAGTGTTATTCAGATGCCCTTGAATAATTTTATATGGTTATACAAACATGTATAAGTTAAGACTATGGTACTGGGAAAACAGTAATATCTACTATCTATAGAGAAATATGCATACTATACTATACTATACTATACTATACTATTCTATACTATACTATAGAAAACACAAATGTATATATCCTGAACAAAAAAGAAATGACAAAATTTTCCTTCCTTTACTTTGTGATAACACAAAGGCATTTGTTTAGAAATATATATATATATATATATATATATATATATATATATATATATGATGTGTATAATAATAAAATTGATGACTTTAGTGTGTTAAGTTAGACTGTAACCTTAGGAAGCAATTCTTAGTAGTTCTTCCATCTTGGAAGGAAAATGAAGACACTATGCACAGCCAAGCTGATTGACTTTTCCAGAACTATTACACCTTATTGTCCTAAAAAATGCTCCCAAACTCAACCGGACTGCCTCATGCTTTCTTCTGCTCACCACTTCTTTGAAAGCAAGTGATATACAGGCTAAAGATTCCCAAGCTGCTCTGTGAGCTCTCTGACTTGCCTCTGAGTGGATGTAGTGGAGCCAGCAGCTCAGGGTACAAGCACTTTGGGATCCCCTATCACTCTGAGCTCCTCTGCCCTTCTCCCTCTCCTGGAGGACACCTGGCTGCGAGGCCCCTGGATGGAGCCTGGCGGTGAGGGATCTCTCCTCTCTTGCAGCCCTGCTTCAGAACCTCCCTAGGAACCTTGTTGAACTTAATCTTTTCTCTGAGATCAACCTTCAAATCCCTTGAAGTGCCCCCTAACTGCTGCAAGGCTAGCCTCAAATTTTATTCTCAGGTGAAAAAGGGCAAAGTAAGACCAATAATATTTATTCCTAGGGAGAAAGGAGTTCTAAACTTTGTATTGACATTTTAGTCTTCTAAACAAATGCATTTGTGGTATCTCAAAGTAAAAGAAGGAAAATCGCGTCATTTCTTTTCTGTTTAGGATATACACATTCGTGTTTTCTTTTTACGTTGCTTTCTCATATTGTTCATTTTAACTCATACTTTTGATCTCTTAATCTTTTTTCTCTTAAACAATCTTAGGGGTTTCACTTCTGTGTGCTCTCTTGATAAATAGAACAGCTTTAAGGTACACATTTGTGTGATACATAAATATTGCTGGTCAAGGGCAGAGAGATCCCGCTGCCCTGGAGCCCTGTTTGCAGCGCGCATGCTGGTCAACAAGTTACCCAGCGAGAAAATTCGCCGAACAGTCTCTGTGGTCCACTCACTTGATGGAAAACTTTTACTTAGCATAGTGAGATAACAAGCTGTAATTATTGCTCCCAATACTACTACCTTTTCCCTTTTCCTTTTTTCTCCAAAACTTAATCTACGTCCTTTAGTAAAAGGCGAAAAATTTATACAATCTGAAGAGAGACCAGACTAATATGGACTACTAGACTATATTGGATTATTTTGCTGAATTCATACACCTACAGTATTTAAATGGCATGGAATACCCATCTCTGGCAAAACTAAACAAAAAATGGGGATATAAATGAAGGACTGTTTTTAATCTGCATATATAAAATAGTTAGGATAGACATACAGCTACTTTCACTTAATGAGAAGAAAGATTTGGACTAATAGTGTTTGGACAAGACATCATGTCTGCATCTTGTACTGTGAATAACTACTATGAAGACAACATTATACATTGTATTAATTATTATTATTATTATTATTATTATTATTATTATTTTTGACTGGGGATTGAACTCAGGCCCCTGCATTTGCCAGGCAAGTGCTTATTCCACTGAGCCATCTCTCCAGCCCCTATATTGTATTAATTATTGAAACTGTCCTACTAATCAATTTTGAAATTATCTCATTGCTATTTGTTTCTCAATAAAATTAATCATAATAAAAAACTACATCTTTATCTAAAAAAATGAGCTCATATAAACTTTCTTCCAGCCATCCTTTGCAAACTACAGGTCTGGTCATCTCATATACCCCTTAGACACCACAAAAGGCTTTATGGCGCTCAATCACACACAATTAGGGTTCATAATGCCTTGACCTCTCCCTGAGCTCCTCTTCTCCAGCTGTGGTTGAATCTGGGTTTTGACAGCCCAGCCCCCATTGCATCAGGTAAGGGAATAGTGGGGGCTGCCTTTATTATTTTATTTTTGTGGAACCTGGGATTGAATTCAGGCCCTTGCGCTTGCCAGAGAAGAGCTTATTCTACTGAGTCATCTCCCCAGCTCCTTGGGGCTGACTTTCATCTAGCTGATTATGCAGGGATGTGCTTCCCATGGCAGTTGGATGAAGGCTCTATGGCAGCTTGCATTCCTCTGACATACATTCTCCATCAGCAAAAGGCATTTTTAAGCCTTCCTCTGCTATACTTCCATTATGGCTCAGTTCGAGATAAAATCAATCCTTGAGAGAAAAGGGAACAGTGAAGAGGGGCCGGCATGGAGGCCCACAAAGGTATGAAGGGAAGACCGGGAAGAAGAGAAACCAAAAACTTCCTTACCCTTCACTTGTGTGGATTTAGCATGGCTCTGTAAAGCCAAGAAAGGACATGCACCAGAGTTAGCAGAAGAAGGAAAACACTATTATAAAGATTCTTGTGTAAAGAAATGACTATGCTGAATGCACACTATTGCCAAGTTCTATATCAATTCTTTAAATTGTACCAATTCATTAAAGGATAAAAGTCTTGAGTTTGTTAGTTTCTATTATTTTCCTTACTTTGCCAAGGAGTAAACTGCAAAGTTAACAACATCCATTTAGTGGGAACTAAATGAGAACTTAAATTGCATTGTGAGAACCTGAAGCTCTCTCCCACCAATATCTAGAACAAAGGGCTGGCCAAATAGCTCAGGGGATTAAAGCTCTTGTAAGCAGGTGCAGTCACCAGGGGTTTGATATCTGTGCCTTCAGTACTGGACCCACCCCTGGGGCACGCTGATATGGCAACTGAGACTGGGCATGGTTACATGCAACTGTAACTCCAGCTCTTGGGAGGCTGTAAACAGGTGGATCGTTTCATTTCCAATCTGTTGTGAGACCCTGAACACCCTGTAGACTCTTCCCTAAAATACAGAAAAATAATCCAGAAAAATCTAAAGTAAGTATTGTATTCTGATTTTAGAGGAAGACTCTGAAGTTTTCTGTTTAGTCTCTCTCTCTCTCTCTCTATATATATATATAATGCATAATTATAATTTATAATATATATTATAAATGTGTTTCTCCTCCACGTGGACTTGATAATATACCAAATTATCAAGAGGAAAATTCAATCCTCGCAATTTAAAATTGCTCTGAATTTGGACATGTCCTTAGAGGATGAGAAAGAATTCAAGTGTACCTAGGTCCAGACCAGAAAACTCTAACCTTCCAATACAAGCTGTAATTGATTCTCAAAAGTAGCCTAGAGAAAGAGAAGCTCAGCAGTCTCACGTAATAAGATATTTGTGTGCAAACACTTTTGCTAAAGTTTACTGACTCTCAAAAGTTCTCTCCCAAGGTAATCATAGTCTCTACAAGACTGGCAAATCTATTTTGACACACTGACAAAGCACAAGGAATCATATGCTTCAAAAATAGGAAACCTGACAAATAATTATCTAGTGTGTTAAGAAAATAGAAATGAAAACATTCGTCATTTTATTGGCCATCAGTAAGGCGTCAGGTGAGCAACAAGACAGACTTACATTGCTACTCTGCCTGCTGGTTTTCTGGTCATTAAAAAAAGAAAGCTCACCAAGTGATTTCAGAAGGAATAATACTGCTTGCAGCAATGATGGGGTAGGAAGAGAATTAACTCAATGAATACACCGGGAAATCTAAACGCAATTGCAGGTTAACATACGGTCAGAATATTGGAAATCTGATGTTTGGTTAGGAGTGATACAGGGGAAGAAACTTCCATCCTGAAAGATATCTGGGAGGAGCTCATGTTCTCTAAAATTAAAGAATGAATTTTAGGAACAATGGAAATTAAGAGCAGATTATATTCTTTGAGGGAAAGAAAGCTTCTCTCTGAGAGAGATCCAGAAGGGGACCCAAGTGGGTTGGCAAGGAGCCTGCCCTTCCTAGGGATTTTTATAGAGCAAATTCATGAATTGAGGAGGGAGTCCATGGTAGGACACATGGGATCTCCCAAGGAAAGCATAAGGTGTGACAAAACTGTAGTCAACCAATGATATTACAGCATAATTGCTCAGGTAAAATTGATTAAATTGGGATCAAATGGTGAAACAAGTTATGCAGGAAGAGGACATGAACACATACAGGGCCTTTTCCTCTAAGGGGCTGGCTTAGTGACTTGTCCTGGCTTTTTCAAGGTGATTGATCCCTACTTAGAGCGTCATTCCCTGATATCCATCCCCAGGGAGGCATGTGGCTGCATTTGTTTCATCTCTTGTCTTGAGGTCTGGCTCACAGCTAGAGTGTCTGTCTCTCCCACAGTTGTAAGGCATCTTTTGTCTAGCATTGGCTCCTTAGAGGACCTGGCCTTGTTGAATGTCTGTACCATTTCATCTAATTTAGCAACTTACAATAATAGTGAATGTTTGGTTTTATTACAGTCTTAATAAATTCTTATGTGTTATCATATATGAGAAGAATTGCCTATAACTGGAATTAGACACCACCTCTACTAGTCTCACATGATGATTCTTGATTTTACTTTTAATAAGAAAATCTAATCCGGTATTTCAAAGGTTTTATTTGTAGACCTCTCTAGAATGATTAATTTACCCATCTTCTACTCACCAATATTCAAATCAATATTATAGCAATCACTTCTGCTTATGATCTTGGATTTTGAGTGTATCCTTTATTCTGTACTATGCAATAAAATTCAAAATGCTTAAATTAAAGTACTATTGTTTCTATTACATTATAATTTCTTCCTTTTCATTTAAATTTTGTTCAATGACATCACAAAACTGTACTTAATTAGGAAGAACCATTTCGTGTTGGCAAAGATTTGGGCTTTAGAGGCATGGTTCAAGAGCTACAATTTGCAGAAAAAGGAACAGAATGGGCGTGGTTTATTTCACTTGCCAGGGCAATGCCTTCTACAAAGCATGGACTAGTTGTCTGTGGAGTGCATTGCTATGGTGGCTTGCTTGCTGGTGAGGGACCCTCTGGCCACAGCCAGTGTGAAGCTCATAAAGGCATACAGAAAGAAAGGAACGAGGTCAGGGAGCTGTGCTGCCTTCTTGCTGGAAGAACTAAGTTGAGGTGTCTTTGTACCCTAGAGCTGAGGTCCTGTCCCTGACCATCTGCACGCCTTTGTCACTGCGGATCCTCCAGCCATGCTTCTCTATTTGCTCCATCAGACATGAAAGAGGTAAAAATCCCCATCACGACATGAACCCCAGCAAGATAGCCCTAGCCCTGTCTTATATTCTCTACACCCACCCTCAAAACTGTAGTTTCAGAAAATAATGTCTTGCTAACAAAGGTAATACTGAAGCTATCATATATTGACATTTTCTAGTTATTTATAGATTGCCCTCTAAGTCACAAGTATTTTCAAGTAACACAAAAGTATAACGAAGTCTCTGTTGTCATGAATTAAAACTTAACATTGAAAAAATTTGAGTTCATAACGAGTGACTTTTTAGATGGGATCTCAAGTAATTAGTTCCATTTTTTGTTTGCTTCTGTAACTTAGTGAAATGATTTGAGTTTTTGCTGAGTTAAGCAAAGTAGTGGGTATAACTATATGAAAGTGATGAGAAATCTTACTAACAGGGAATGGGAAAAAATAATAGTGTAGTGGAAGATAAAACCATTAATATTACCATAGATTTATAAAATCAGATTCTCTATAGAGGACAATATAGCTCTAATATCAAATTGCACAGTAGATTTAGTATAAACAAAGATCGGAGAAAAGATAATCACCTTTTAAAATTTAAATTTAATTTCCTGAAATTGTAAAAAATGATTTCTCATTCTTTTTACTCAAATGTCTTTCCTGAGTGGTTTTCAGCATATAATAATAGTAAATTAAAGAGGTCATGTTAGAAGTGCCTTATGAATGGGTATAATTTTTCCTAGGACAGCAAATAGGATATTTGGGTTAAACATTAGTGGAAAAATAGTTTTAAAGAATAAGATAGGTAATTTTCACTAATAGAAAAGGAAGTTATGCATTATGCGGTTGTACACATTAGCTGTTTTAATCACATCAAATTGTTGCCTTTTGAAGACATAGAGAGGCCACATATATTTTACTGAGAACGAAACATATTGTGAGTTCATATCTATGCAGAGAATCTTAATGTAGATCCAATTAAAGCAGAAAACTTCCTTGAAATATTGTGTCTGTTATTTCGAGTTACACATATTTTAAGTGTCACTACTATGACAATACAAAATTTCAGACTGTATTTCACTGAATAGAGAAGAGGGGTATATTTTTAAATGATAAGTATCATAACAATAATAAGGAATGTATATTCTTTTTCATTATTTATTTATTTAGGTTATGAGAAGAATATATTTATTGGGGGAAAGAAAGCACCTGTATGAGAGAGGGACATGAGAAAGGCCCCGAGTGGGTGGTCCCATTTATTGTTATTTTTAAAGAGAATAAAACACAGTAAAAAAATTGAAACAATACAGAATTTCATTAAACAAAATGATAGAAATTCAACAATTGTTACATTGCATATTGTTGTCTTCAGATTAGTTGTCCAGATTACTACATATATGCATGCAAAATTGGCCAAAAAAATTTAAGAATTAACTGTTTTCCATTCAACAGACCAGTAGAAACTAGCAATACAATTATCCAAACTACTCCATGTGAAGTCTTAGATATTTTTCCCCTTCCTTCCTTTCTTTCCTCCTTTTTTCTCATTCTACTTTCCTCCCCTTTGAACAGGTTCTTATCCTTTCAAAATATCAATTATATCTATCAGATTTTATTACTCTTTCGGATTTTTACACTAGGGAGACAATATGATGTTCACATATGGGGTTCTGATTTATTTCACTGATAAATATGGTCTCTAGTTGCATCAATTTATCTATAAAAGCCTTGAGTTTATCTTTCTTTATACTTCAGTAATACTCCATTGTATAAATATACCACATCTGAGATAAATAAGCACATCTCAGACAAAGAATACAAATGGCAGCCCAGGTGTGGTGATGCAAACCTGGAATTTTAGTGCTGGGGAGGCTGAAAACAGGAAGATCACTATGAGTTTGAGCTGTATAGTGAGAACCAATACCAAATTAAAAATACATTAAAAATACATACATACATACATACATACATACGTACATAAATAGAAATGACAAGTAAGTATATGAAAAAATGTGCATCATAATCAGTCATTCAAGAAGTACAATTTGAAATAACACTGATATTTCATCTCACACTAGGACAAATGACTATCATCAAGAAATTAACCAATAATAAATACTGGAAGGGGTGTGGGGAAAACAGAACCCCTTTTCACTGCAGACAGCAGTATGGACTGGTATAATCTCTATGGAAATCAGTGTGGAGATGCCTCAGAAAAGTAGGAATGCACGTCCCACTCAGCCCAGCTATTTCCTCATGGGTATTTTTCCAGAAGAACTGAAAACATCATACAGCAGATAGATGTGCACCCATATTTACAGCAGTGTAATTTGTCATAGCTAAATCTTGGCAATCCAAATGCCCGTCCCCTGAGGAATGGCTAAATAAAATAAGCACATTGTTTTGTTTGCTAGTTGTTAACTGTTCCTCATGGACAGGACACATGCATTTGTTTGCCATTGAGTGTTCAGGAGGAAAAAAAAATCTCATTCTATAGCACTTCAAAATAAAAATAAATAATTTAACAATTTATTTAACAACTACTTTTAAAAGAATATTTATTTGAAAACCACATTTTAGATCCTAGTTTTAATATTTAATGCCTAAGAAACAGAGAAGCCACGTAGAAAAGTTACTTATAGTATAGAGATATTTAGCTAAACAATAAAGAATAAAAATTTCCCAGCTGAACAGACCAAGAGCTTTTGTTTTAGTTTACAAAAACCAAGTTCTCAAAAACCAGGATTGGATGAATTGTAGCATGCTATGAAGTGATCTTCACTGAGGACCTAAAGTGACTATATGTTTTTTCTCATTCTAGATGCCTTGTTCAATTGACACATCACTGAAGTTATTGTTACTCAGGTATTTAACTAACAGTGGCTCAGCTTTGACACAATCTCTCATAATCACCATGGTGGCTGAAAGGCACCCTAACAAGGTAGTACTGAATACTAAAGCTTCTACCTGAAGTTGCCTCTTGAATTTCATTGCTCTAAACATCACGGGTCCACACTACTTCAGAGGAAAAGGAAAAGCACAGTGTGTTTACAACCAAAGTAATAAAATGTTTCTTAACAGCTCTAACGTTATCACACTGTCCAATATGAATGTATAATTTAGCAAATGTTCCAAAGAGAAGGCAAGACTATACTCAAGATAATTTCTGAAACAGGAGAAAGAGCAGTTTTCTGGGAAATCTGGTCATCTCAGACAATATTTCTAGCTTGATGTGTTCTATGAATTATTACAATTTATTTTCATTAGATAATTTTTGATAAGAAACAATATAATTATTACTTAATATCTTTAAGCAATTAAAATATCCCCCTTTCTGGTTAAGATGGAATCTTAATGTTTTAATTTCATTTTCTCTAATGACCAGTGATGGTATTTCTTCATGTATATATTGACCATTTATACATCTTCTGTGAAGTATCTATGAATTTCAGGTGCCAATTTGTGATCGAATCTTTAAATGACCCTAGACCCTTATCAAGAAATCAAACCAAAAGAGATGCTGGTGAGACTCTGGGTGAGGCTTTTGTATCATTGGTGAGGATGTAAACTAGTAAAACCACAATAGAAATCAGGAAGGTGATTTCTCAAAAAAACTAAAATTAGGGGCTGGGGAGATAGCTCAGTAGAATAAGCGCTTGCCTGGCAAGTGCAAGGGCCTATGTTCAATCCCCAGTTCCACCACAAAAACCACAAAACACCAAAAAAACTAAACTAAAGTAAACTAAAATTAGAAATCCATTCAACCCAGGAATTTCCCTTTCCTTCTCAAAAGTATTATATATATATATATATATATATATATATATATATATAATGTATAATTTAGTAGTATAATTCATAATAAGTAAATCTTGGAATCAGCATATCTGTTCATCAACAGATGAATGGATAAAGAAAATTTGTTGTTCCTATACAATAGAAAAGTATTTTACCATAAAGAAAGATAAATTTGAGTCTTTTGTAGAAAAAAATGAATGCACCATGAAATGATAATATTAGCTGACATAAATAAAAAGAGAAATTTATTTATCATAAGGTTTCTCTTATATGAGAAACCCAAATCATAAGTAGAGAGCAAAATAAATGAAAGAGGGCTGGCCAAATAGCTCAGTGGATTAAAGCACCTGCAAGCAGGAGCAGGGGCTGGGTGTTCAATCTCAAGGCCTGCTGTCATGGCCCCGTCCCTGGGGCTTGCTGAGATAGTGATTGAGAATGGGCGTCTTGGTGCGTGCCAGTAATCCCAGCTGTTGGGTGGCTGTAAACAGGCAGATCACTGAGTCTGATCTAGCAGTGAGATCCTGAATACCCTGTAGACTCTTCGCTGAAATATAAATAAATAATAATAGAAAATAAGGTTATGGAATATTGATATGGGAGGAATAAAACATTGAGTGAAGATGTGTTCTGTACAGGCACAAAGTCATTACTGTGTACTATAGACATGTAATAATGGAAAAGTCAACTATTTCTTGTACATACACACACACACACACACACACATATATATATATATATATATATATGATTTTTTAAAAGCCTGAAATGTTTAATAATAATTTAAAATTATTTTCCTCTTTTCATGCTTCATGTTATATTAATATACTAGAGCTGACATTTCTGTACATCTGTAGACACAATTTGAAGTTTTTGAGAGATCTACTTCCTCCATGTCTGCCCGGGGAGATAGCTCAGTAGAGTAAGCGCTTGCCTGGCAAGTGTAGGTTCCGGAGTTCACTCCCCGTACTGAAAGAAAGAAGCAAAAAAGGACATGTGCTAGCTCCTCCATGCTCTGTATTTCCTCCAAATTGCTTTTTATGTCTTATGAAAGCAAAATACCATATTTGATTAGCTTATTACCTTATCTTTGTGAGTTTTTAATATAGCAATACACTAGGCTCCTTTTTCTCAAAAAACCAATAAATATACACATAAGTTATTTTCTTAGATAAGGAAAATAATATTTTAAAGTTCCTCAGTAGAGTTTGAGTCTTATATTTTTTTCAAAATTCAGAAATGACAATGCTACAACATACTGGGGACTTGTGAAATGCAATTTAGCACTATTCGGACAGTCAGGAAGTGGGAAGTATTTATTTGAGAGTTTATCAATGGAAGAAACTATAGAAGATTTGATATATTATTTCTGAGTGAGTCCAAAGTTTAAATATAATATTTCAATGGTTTTTAAAAGCTACAGATTCATAGGAAGAATTTTCACTCTTTTTTCTGTTTTCCTTCAGACAGTGATTATTAGACTATGGATCTGCAGGTAACATATTCATAGCTTTCTTGGAAAAGCATAATCCCGCCTTCCAACTATTAAAAGAATGCTGTCACAATTCTACCAGATGTTCCAGAGGAATTACATTAACTTCTGTCTTCAACTGGATAGTCAGCTTCATTTGTTTCCTTCCTTCCTTCCTTCCTTCCTTCCTTCCTTCCTTCCTTCCTTCCTTCCTT
>NDGN011552031.1:0-11661 GCA_002564285.1 Tympanoctomys barrerae | reverse complement strand
TCTCTCTCTCTCTCTCTCTCTCTCTCTCTCTCTCTCTCTCTCTTTCTCTCCAAGGTCTCAATAAATGGTCCAATTAGGACATGGACTTGAACCAATCAGCCACTACCTATGCCTCTGCCTCTGCCTCCCATAATGCTGGAATTTCATGCATGTACCCCTGTTCCATTGCATGCAGCAGTTTTCTCATTGCATTGCTTAGTATGAGAGAGAGAGAAAGAGAGAGAGAGAGAGAGAGCTAACATTACACACGAATTCTCAAGCATACTGTATGAGTTATACATTTATTTATGTGAAGACCTTCCAAAAAGAAATACTTTGGATTTCCTATAGTTAAATAGTATTACTAGAAGCAAGAGACTTCAACTGTAGTCTCCATTATATTTATGAAGAGATATTGATCAGGCATATTACTTTCATGAATTTTATCTGTCTTACCTGTGAGCCGGCATAATAATAATTTAACTTCCTGATAAAAAAAATCTTAAAATCTCATTTTAACAATAACAAATCTATGAATGCCATTTCTGAAATGAATCTTTTTTTTTCCTGAAATGAATCTTTAAAGAGCAATTCATTTCAATACTCACTTTGTATTTTGTCTAAGAAATAGTTTTATACATTGTTGCAAGTCATCCAGAGACTTCAACAAGGTCATAATCCAAATTTGCAATTCACAAGACCTTACATTTCCTTTCTAGTTTGATTGCTTTATATTTTTTGTATTGACTTAAAAATGTCACACTGTTCTTCACTTCACTATGTATAAGTTAATCAAGGTGGAGAATGGGAATATTTAACCTTGAAGAAAAAGCCCATTGAAAGTCAAATGAATCAGAAAATATTTGAAATGTAGATGGAAACCTAGAGCTGGATTTTACTATGAAGAATTTTGACCTTGATTGAGTCCTCTCTTTAGATACAACCCATGAATTTTATAGAGAATACTCACCACCATTATTAGGCATATACTCTGACATGTGGCTATCATTATGTTACTAAGTCCAAAGCTCCCTTATGTTACTAAGGACACCACTAATGACATGGAAATTGGGTTCAAGTAGGCAGCAGCAAGAGAGAGAATTTCTGTCAACTCAAGAGGGAAACAATCTGCATATCTACTGTATGGGAAAAAAGTCTTCTTAAGTACCATTATTTGCTGTATTCTTCCAAGTAGATATAAGTCTCTTTTGAAAGTATGTAAGCTTTTTTATAGTTTACCAATTAACTGTAGAACCTGGTAATACGCTTGATGTTGGATATTTTGTAAAATACATTTCCCTGCTGTCATTGATTACAGCGCTCCAATTTTGTGGCCAAAGTGGGGAATGCAATCAATGATATAATTTTTGAGGAGCCCAAAAGCTGAAAACTTGTAGTTATCTGCCCAAGAAATTAACTGTATATCCAAATATTGCAGAAGATTACCTGAGAGTGAAGTGTGAAAGTGAATTATATTTGAGGATCACTACAATTAATTAAAAAATCGTATTAAAAATTTTCACATTATTTCTCGCTGGTAATGTTCTGTACTGCTATGTTCCAATTTTCACATTCTCGTTAGCTTTTCCCAGTCAGCCAGAGTCATTTAACACACGTTAAGCGCCAGGTGCCACGTACTGGGACAGGGTCTGCAGGAACCTTTGGCTAGCATCCTGCCTCTTCAAGGAAACATGGAGAAAAGGGACGAACACGCATGCTGATGCATAGCTTTAAAATAATATAATTGATGTTAAAACCTGCTATCTTTTCATTCAAAGTGAAAATTAAGCTTAAATCAGAATGCTGAATACAATTAAAATTGTGATTCAAAACATGTACCGAATAACTGCGTTGGTATTCTGTTGTCGTATGTCTCAAAATACAGTATTCATCTCTACAAAAACTATTTTGAAGAGAAATTATTTTCTAGAGATAGGTGGAATATCTAAGCACAAGATATGTCTTCATGTACACTATCTGAATATTACAAATAATTTATGCAAAATGATCGTTTGTTGTACATATCCTCATTCTTTATGTGGTTTCTTACCTCTGTTTACTTCTTATTCTTATCAGTACATGTTTGTGGTATATAATGATTGCACCTAGTGTGAGCAGTTAGCACATGTACATAACACATCTCAATTCTTTTTCCTTTCCTTCTTTTCTGCCGGAGCCTCCCCTTCCTTTCCATCCTCTCCCCTCCCCTCTCTTCCCCTCCTCTCTCCTCTCCTCTCTTTTTCTTTTGGAGCAGGTTCTCGCAATGTAGTTCAGGCTGCCCTGAGTTCAATGGAACTTGAAGCAACCCCCTGCCTCAGCCTCCCGCGTGCTGGGGCAATAAGTGTGCACCACCTCACCTGGCTTTTCCTCCATTTCTTGATCAGTTTCCCACTAGCAAAACACCTGTCTTCCTGTTTCTTTTTCTTCTTTTATTTTTCACTTTGGTTTATTTATACATTTAAAACATTTCCTCTGGTGTTTTTCAATATAATTGCATTTTGATTTAGATTATGAATAGTATTTTGAATTGCTGGCACACTCCACTATTTTCATATGGCACGCTAGTGTGTGACTCTGTTGTGAATGTGTGTGTGAGTGTATGCATTTGTGTACAGTGTGGGGATTGAAACCAGGACCTCGCACATGTTGGCAAATGATCTACCACCGAGCTTCACCTTTACAGTTCATGTTTATGTATTTTTTTATTTTTAAATTTGTTTATGTGAAACCATCTAATAAAGGCATCATTTGTGTCTAAAAACAATTAGGAAAACCAGGAATGCAGGACTGATTCTGGGGATAAAGGCCATGTGTGTTTCCAGGGCATACATCATACTCCACGTTGGAAAAAGGGCAGTGTTTCTCTCCAATCAGGACTAAAACAAGGAAGCCCACTCTCATCACCTCTATTTTATTCCTGGAAGTGTTAGTCAGAACTATAATAAGAAAAACCAACAAAACATACCTAAATTAGAAGAACAACTTTCCCAGTTTGTAGATGATAAAACTTAAATGGAGAAATTCCCATATAAAATGCATCATACAAAAATCAGTTGTATTTCTACATACTAACAATAATCTGAAAACATACTAGGAAAACATTTCCACTTAAAATAAAATAAAAATAATAAGATATTTTGGAGTGAATTACATTTAGAGGTTAAAAATATTATACAAAAATTACAAAACATTGATAAAAAAATTTTAAAACATGCAAACAAATGAATATAGGGTCTGTATTTATGATTTTAAAAATATCTATAGCATTCAAGGTGATTACCGAATTAAAGTAATGTTCATCAAAATCCCAATGACAGTTTTAAAGGCAAATTTTAAAATTTTAGAAACTGATTCTAGAATTCATGTGAAACCACAAATCATCTTCCTAACAAAATAAATCTTTTGTTGTCAAAGAAGTAGCATAAGTGGCAGAAGTGCCTGCCTGGCAAGCACAAGGTCCTGAGTTCAATCGCTAGTACCAATACAAAACAAAACAAAACAAACCCCACAAAAATAAATCCTTTGGAAAAAGTAAGTAGGAGAGTTCAGTGTTTCTCATTTCATTGAAAACTATGAATATGTGAAAAAATATATAATCAAATATATTTAAATAGATATCTAAATATATATAATAGATTATTATAATCAACCTGCAATCTATTGCATAAAGATAGAAATTCAGAAGAAAGAAAAATAGAGAAGCCAGAAATGAATTTATGCACATATTATTGATATTTTTTTTCTCTGTTTAAACAAAATCTTGCTCTGTTTTTCAGGCCAGACTTGAATTTACTATGTGGTTTAAGCTGGCTTCAAACTCACAGCAATCCTCCTGCCTCAGCCTCCAGATTGCTGGAATTATAGCTGTGCACCCCCACACTGAGCTTTGTTGGCTAATTTTTTAAAGGGTATCAGGAATGCACAGTGAAGAAAGGACAGAAATTTCAAGAGATTATTTTTTGAAAACTGTGTATCCACTTGTAAATGAATAAATTGAACTCTTGCATGATCCAGCAAAATTAACTCAAAATGGAAGAAATACTTTAATGTAAGACCTGAAACGAAAATGCCTGTAAGAAAATAACTTCATGATATTGATCTTGGCAATGAGTTCACAGAGCCGTCACCACAGTCACCGGCAACAAAAGCGAAAATAAACACAAGTGCGACATTCAGATGCAAAGCTTTTGCCCTGCAAAAGAAACAAAATAATGGGAAATAAATCTATGTGAAGGAGTAAAATATTTTCATTTGATATGAAGTGGATAAGAGAGTAATATTGATATATACAACGCTACAAATAAATAGCAAAAGGACAATAACATAATTAAAAACTTACTAACAGCTTGAGTAGTCATTTCTCCAAAGCAGGCATAGATGGTCAACAAGCATGTGAAAAAGTGGTTAATTTCACCAAACCTCCATGTCATGCAAATCAAAATGAAATGCCACTTTCAGGATGACAACAAAGGACAAGCATTAGCCAGGTGCAGTGACAGAACCACTGTTATGGCGGACACCTCGATGTCCTTCCCAAGCCTCCGGAGCCCACGGTTGGGGTTCGGCACGTGACTGCATCGAGGGCTGTGATACTCATCCATGGGCTATTCCAGGGAGGAGTTTCCGGCTTGCTCTGACACTGAGTGGTGAAGCCTGGTCAGAGGTGATGGTCCTGGCAGCATAATCTAGGAAGTCCACCTCCCTGCCTCTGCTCTCCTTCCTGTTCACTGTGTGATAATCAGACCCCCTTTGCCATGCCTTGGAGCCAATGCGCTGAAACCATTACAAACTGAGCCAAAACAAACCTTTCCTTTTAAACTGTGTACGTCAAATAGTTTCCACCATCAATGAAGAAGTAACTAAGAAGTGTCTAATTCCAGCAATCTGAGAGGCTGAGGCAGGAGGATGTCAAGCTATAGCCTACCCTAGGAAGCTTACATAATTAAAGAAACCTTGTCTCAAAATAAAAACTAAGAAGGATTAGGGGGCCAGCCAAATAGTTCAGTGGATTAAAGCACCTGCAAGCAGGTGCAGGGGATGGGGGTTCAATCCCTGGTACTGCCTTGCTGGTCCCACTGCTGGGGTGTACTGAGAGGGCAATTGAGACTGGGCTTGTTTGTGCATGCCTGTAATCCCAGCTCTTGGGAGGCTGTAAACAGGAGAATCACTCTGAGTCTGATCTAGTAGGGAGGCCCTGAACACCCTGTCAACCTTTCCCTAAAATAAAAATATAAAATAATAAGGGTTGGGATTTAGCTCATTGGGAAGGTTCTGGGTTTTACCGCCAGTAGTGGAAACAAAACACAGCACAAAAACATGACTTGGAAGAATGTTAATAAACTAGAACCCTTGAATGATGGTGAAAGGAAAAGATATGCAGTTATAATAAAAAATAGTATGGTTGTTCTTTAAAAAATTATAAGTGAAGTCTACTATATATATATATACTATATAATAGTTACCATCAATTTACATCTCAGATTTTATCCGAAAGAATTGAAATCAGTGTGTACTAAAGATGTTTACACTCCAGCATCGATTGCAACACTATTCTCAGCAGCTAAGACACAGAAGAAGCCTTAGGGTTTAGACACAAAGCGTTAGACACGTAGTATGTATACAGAAAGGAATATTTCAGTCTTAAAAAGAAAGGAGTGATGACATGGGCCTCTCTTTAAACATTACTCCTGATGGGATAAGCCATTCACTGAAAGACAAATACTACATGTTTTGACTTACATAAAGGTTATAAAATAGTCAAATTCAGAGTGCGGCCACAGAATGCAAAGGTGAGGTCAGGGGCTGAGGCAGCGGGCATCGCCAGGACTAAGCAATGGATGCTGTGCTTCCGATGAGCAGGATGGATGAGTTTTAGCGACTGGCTACACAATGTTATGTTTGCAGTTAAGGATAATGTATTCAACACATATAGAGTCACTGAAAAGACGGGCCTTGAGTTAACTTTCATTTCAGTGCTGCGATGAATCTGCTGAGGGCTAATCTACATCCCCAGCCCTTTTGTCCTTGGGCGTATTGTTATTGTTTTTGAGAGCGGCTCAGTAAATTACCTACACTGGTCCATATCTTTTGGTCTCCTTGCCTCAGCCTTCCCAGAGGTTGGGATTACACATGTGAACACATGTTAATTGTTTTTATTGTAATGAAAGAAAAGGAGCAGACCTGCTACTACAGGTGGTACTTTGAAATGAACCCATCATAGTTAATATATCAGGTACTTGGAAATGCTGAAATCATACCCAATACTTTTTCACGGCTTACAATCACTTAATTATGTCTTGTGTTTTAGCATGTGTACCTACTCAGTGGCTTTTCAAATGGCAAACCAAATAGGCAGTAATGTCCCATTTAGTTCAATACCCCACTAATTTCTGATCATGAAGAAAAACAATCAGCATGTTTAACTCCTCTAAAAAAAAGTGAATCACTTATTTAAATGCTTTATTAAAATGATATCCTGTGAAACTCAGTGTATGTCTGAGCTGGCTCCAATACTTAAATGTATAAATAGCAATAGAAAGGTGACTCTCTAGCCTTTCCCAGTCTCTGAGATCTTTGGCTCAGCATCTGCGAGGAAGTGTTTTGTGCAGTGTTCGCAGTGATCTCTGACTGGGTTCTGCTTCCAGGCACATCAGCTGGACTGGCTTCCTTCTAATGTCCTTGAGGATGTCAGTTTTTTTAAGAAGTGAATATTCAAGACACAATTTTCCATTAAACATACGCTTTCGAAAATCCCGTGGCTCTTATAGAAAATTATCACAAAGTAAAGAGAAACGTTCAATGGCCGGCCAAATAGCTCAGTGGATTAAAGTGCCTGCAGGCTCAAGGGCTTGGAGGTGGAGCCCCAGGGCCTGCCATGCCAGCCCGCCCCCAAGGGGCGCTGAGGTGGCAATAGAGACTGGGCATGGTGACGTGCCTGTAATCCCAGCACTTGGGAGGCTATAAACAGGAGAATCACTACAAGTCTGATCTAGTAGTGAGACCCTGACTACCCTGCCCTTCCCTAAAAAATACAAAAAAAAAAAAAAAGAGAGAGAGAGAGAGAAATGTTCTGATAAAGTACTTGGTTTAGAAATTACATTGTTTAACAAATAGCAACTACATTATGGAAAGAATGTTCAGATTGTATTTCACAGATTTACAACTCAACTGCTTCAACTTTATTTCTCTATGTAGTTCAAGAACGTATATTTCCCAGGAATGCTCACCATTCACTGCCTGGTGGTTTTGTGCAACTTACAAGCTATAATAGATTATGGTATATCTGGCCTTATACCAAAGCAGCTGTGAGAGCAGTAGTGTCTAAAGCCTCTTCTAGCAACATTCATGATAAAAAAGGTTTAAGGATTAGAATCTGAGGAAGTTCTATTTTATCTGTAAGTGTCCTGCGTGTTCTCTTTGAAAGGAAGGTGTATATTTCCTGGCATCCACAAGAAGCTGGGAAATAGAGACCAATTATGAGTACTTGTCATTCATCTTTATCCATTTGTTAGAAGGTCTCTGAACCCTAGAAGCATACGTCACACACAACTAGAGGTGACCAAATGCAAAATAGGTACCTAATGCATACTCCGTGTCTTACTTTAATTGAAATGTTGAAAATGATAATTTGTCAAATATGGGAAAATACCACCCAGATGTCAAATAAGCCAGGGTGCTAGGACAGCAGGCATAAACCAGGAATGTGTCACACACTGGGGCATCCAGGTGTTCTAATTCAATGTGCACATAGTGCAGCATGGAGCAGACACAGAAGTGTGACCAATTCTGCCAAGGACATCGTCCTTACTAGAGTAGCATTTGATGTGAGGTGTGGAAAATGCCTAGGAATGCACAGGTTTTGACTGTGGGCATAAATGTTCCAAGCATTCGGAAGAAATTTTGCAAAAGAAATAGAAATGTGAGAGGGTATTCTTCTTCCAGGATCGTGTAGCTAAGTGGAGGCATCTACATAGTGCAGGGCTGAGGCCGACAGGCAGGCTGGACTCACAGTGTGGAGATCTAAACCTGATGCCAGAATTGGAATTTGGAAGCATGAGTCACAGCATAATTTTGGGCTGAGGCCTGAGGGGCAATTTGGGTTGCAGCAGGCCTGGGCAAGAAGAAACGTGGAGGAAACTACCGGGGGAGGGGGGGGATGAAGTAAGTGGCCTTGGACTATTATAGCCATGCGGTAAACAGCAGTGAGCATGGGAACAGAAGCGGGGGCTCGGGATTTCAACCTCTCATGACCAAGGGATACATTTCCTTGAGGATTTTCAACAATCTGAGCTCTGAGTCTTCAAATCTTGTATTACCCAGCAGGGACAGATTCTTAACAGAGAGGTCAAAGAGGGAAGAGCACAGAAAATGCTCTGTCAAAATCAACTATGCTGTGGGCAAATGACAGCACCATACCAGGGACATCTTCGCTATGGAGCTGAAGTGGGACAAGGCAGGCAGATTACAAGTTTAAGCAGGGGATAATGTAGGGGCTCACCACTGAGAGCCAAGGACAGGGTGTAGGACAGCGTGAGGTGCCAATGTCGGGCTTAAGCAGCTCTGATTAAGCAAAAGTGCTCGGCAGACTGCATCAGCAAGAAGCAAAGTGGCAGAGTCTGAAGAGGATGAGTACGGCGTGGAGTAGAAGTCGAGAGGCAGATTTTAGGGCAGGATGGAGATTTCAGAGTTGGTAAGTGGCCCACATTTCTGTTCAATTTACTCCACACTAAGTTTGGGGAAATACGTTTCACTGACTGGATTTCATTTTGCTATCATTGCCTGATTCGTTCTCTTTATTTTTAATTGATTATGTTGTCTGCCAAACAGGTGTTTGCTTCAAAGGGATGGAAATGGGTGATGGAGTGCGAGGGACTGATGAATAAAAACCTGACAAAATGACACAACATCCTTGTGCCTATTTTCAGGTACAATTTTTAATATTGTCCCCTTTTATTCTAAAAATTTGTTAAGTTGGGTCATTAGACCATATCATTGTCCCCCCAAATATTTTAAAGACATTTGGGGAAACAAACTCTGAATATATTTAGAGGAACACAGATCCCACAATGTGAAAATTCAGAGAACAATGAATTGTTAAATTATATATTCACATCTTTATTTAAAAAGAAATTAAAATTAGTGCAAGGTGCCTATGACAGCAGAAAATCTTGTACCAAAGAGTCTTGACTGTATGTTTGGCATCATGGGCAGCATTTATGCAAAAGGGAGCAGAAATCACTGAAGATGATGTTTTAGTGATAGAAAATAGAGTGTGTGTGTGTATGTGTGTGTGTGTGTGTGTGTGTGTGTGTGATTATGATTTACCTGAATAAAAGGGAAGAGGCATGTGAGAATGCACAGGCAATGTGTTGGAGATGAATATATTTAATGCTGGGCTTGTAACCTCTCCGTGAATGGATGTATACATGCATGAATAGGATACAATAGATGATCTAGTAAAGAGGAACTTAGGTAGACACTGAAGTCATCAATAATCTGAATCCAAACTTTGGCCTAGAAGATTCATTAGTCAGTATATGGTCCATTTACCTCACTTTTAGTACTACTTGTTTCTTTGAAAATTAGACAATTATTTATAACATTCCTTATTTCATGTTCTAACATAGAATGAAGGTAATGCCTCTGGGCAAAACAGCTGGAGGTCAACATAGCAACTGTCCCTCTTAAACAGGCATGCATGACCTCTAGTTCTTCAGTCTTTATCACTGGTTATTTGTACACAAAACCTGCTTTCTGGAAAGTGATCTTCAATGGGGCCCTTGGTATCATAACTAGGAGCCCAGTGGCTAAGACACAGACATTCCTTGCAGCTAATACTGTCTGACTGAAAGCTTTCTGTTTCTCCTACCAAATTAGCATGTGTATGCTGCATAATAACAGAGTTCAGCATTAACTGCTGAGCATTAACTATGTACAAAACGTGATGTATTCATCTACTCAGACACATGGAGCAATGAGTTACATCTCCAGGCATCTATAGAAGTATGACAAAATAATTAATTTTTGGAACTTCAGTGTACATAAATGGGAATGGGAAATGATACACCTTCTTTCATGTAGCTTTTCCAAGGGCTCTGCAGGTCAGGCAGGTAAGGAGGCTGTTGGTACTAATGAAGACATCATATATGACAAAATATTTTCACTTGAAATCTTAACACTTAGGAAGCTTTGTCAACCTGTGTTAGAAAAGACACTGTAATAGACTAATTTGCACTGCCTAATGCTATTAACAATAACTAACATCAATAATGAAGTGTGAAAACTCAGATCATTACTGTGAATTTCTCTTCATCTTTGAACAGTCACACGAAAGCAGATTTTTAAAAACTGTAGTATATTATATATAATTTTATAACAATAATATATATTATAATGATGATAAGTGTGAAAATGTCATACTAAAGTTATTTATGGATAAATCTTCAGTAAAAATTCTTAGAAATGCACAGAAAATAGTCTATTTATATAAACCATATAAAAATCTTCCTGGTCACAAACACTGCCCCTCAATCACTTATTCACATTACTGTACAAAGACTTTTAAGCACAATATAGTAACTATTGTCTGTCTGTCTGTCTGTCTGTCTGTCTGTCTGTCTGTGTCTCTCTTTATTGTACAGGGTCTCGGTGCACAGCTCATTCTCCTAGTCATCCTCCTGTTTCAAGCCCCCAGCTCTGGGACTACAGGCATATGCCACCACACCCAGACCCCATGGCCTGATCAGCGCGCTCGGGGAGGGAGCAGCACAATATTGGGTACCAGGGATCGAACTTCGGTCCCTGCACTTGCCTAAGCAGGTGCTTAGTCCGCTGAGCTATCTCACTAGCTCATATGGTAACTATTTAAATGTGGAACACTACTATTAATATAAGCTTAAAACACTGGGGCGCGGAGAGGGAGAAGCATTGCTAGTTGCTGAACTTAGAATAGAAGAACACTCTGGACCTCGTCCCCTCAGGTGAACTTCATTTACGTGATACAAAGTAATTCATCAGTGTCCCTCAGTCATTTCAAACTGCTTTGACCTTCTAGTTTGATAACTAGTTTTCTCCCATTCCACAGGTGATCTTGCAAATTTGTAAAGCTATACAAATAAAAGATCCATTAGATAATTTTCTCAAAGAAATAACACATTGGCAGTCAAAGTGAAATTGTCATTTAAAAATTTTAAATTTTCATTCTTGTTCTCTGACCACTGCATTAAATTCTTTTTTGCAGAACAGCATATATGTAGCTGCTTAGTGCCAAGGACACAAACGAAGCACAGTAATGATTATTTCAGTGAAGGTATAGAAATTTATAATTTAAAAAGTTTATACTATTTTTAAATAGATTTATAGATATATCATTCACATCTTTAAGAGAAGAAAAGTAAAATTAATAAAATACAGGTTAGCTTCATTTGTAATTGCACATATCCATTCGTTACCTACAAAACACCATATTTTAGAATATCAGAGTATCTGCAATTAGATAGAAATAATATAGGTAGTCAGATAGGGCCAGGCCCTGGAGGAGACAAGACAGAAGACAAGGTGACCTTGCAACTTCGAAGAGACTGACACTCCCATATGAGCCACACCTCAAGACCAAGACAGAAGAGGAAACACAGCTACATACTTCCCTAGGGATGGGCATCAGGGATTGATATTCTAAATAGG
>NDGN011552025.1:0-10791 GCA_002564285.1 Tympanoctomys barrerae | reverse complement strand
GTGTGTGTGTGTGTGTGTGTGGAACTGGGGATTGAACTCAGGCCCTTGCGCTTGCCAGGAAAGCACTTATTTTACTGAGCTATCTCCCTAGCCTCCCCCCCTTTTTTTAAACTTACAAACTCTTAGCTTTAGAATTTTATGAATCTTTGTAAATTCGCGTGTGTGTTTGCATTGCACCTTTACTGGCTGGTTCATAGGGCAGTTTCTCATAACCCTGAAGACACGAGGGGAAAACAAGATCAGAGGCTGAGTAACCTCCTTAGGAACATGCATCTACAATGGGGCTTAAAACCATGTCTTCCTGTATAGTGGGGTGAGCTGCATGCCCACGGAGCTCTCAGGAGAGTCCCAGCTGTCCCCTCAGATCGAATGTGTTACCCCCCACACAATTCAGATTTCAGCAGTCTTCAAAGCCTAAGCCTCGGGTAACTTTGGCCCAGAATTCTGCACCGCACAGCTAATCTGTTGGTTGTGCATGCTTGGTGCACCAGGAGGGCATCTCTCAGGACCAGCTTGGAGGGAGGTCTCAGTAGACTACTCTCATTGGGGAAGGACTGAGGCTGCCGCCCCGCCATCTGGGTCCAGCCCCACTGGCCAGGCAGGGTGCTGGCTAGCGGCTGCTCGGCTGGCAAGGAGGAGCAGGACATCATCTGCTTGTTTCCCAGGTCATGTGTTGCCCCCCCCCCNCCTGCTGAAAAGCTCAGGCTGGGGGGAAGGGGACAGACATGAGAAATGGCAAGAGACTCAGTGATGGAGGTGGCACAGGGTCCTGGGGACCAGATGGGACACTGGGAATGTGCCAGAGACCTGCGTAGGCAGAGACAGGGCCAGATAATAGACTGAAGGACAGTGGTGCACAGAAGGCCCCCCTCAGGCTGGCTGTGGGAAAATACGATTAATCCTACTGAACTTTCTATTTATAATTGTGCTTTCTCTCTTTAAAGGGACTCTCCACCCCCTACTGAGTAAATGTCAAGCCCTGACTTCCTTAGGGGCCTATGTGGATCCACTCTGCGAGGAATGTTTGCCTGTCACCCCAGAACCGTGGGTTTTATTTGTCCTTTGAGGGACCAAGGAGGGGTGATGGATGATGGTGAAGGAGGTGGCAGAGAACAGCACCCAAGGCTCAGGCATATGCGTTTGGGTTTCACTGGAGCTCCGCTTTCCCTCTGCCCTTTGCCTCTCAGCCCAGTTGGGCGCCCATATGTAGTAAATGGGACCCTGCGATGCCCACATAGACGCCAGGGGTCACTTCGGCTGCCCAGCATGGCCTCTGTGCTCCTAGTCAGACTGTCAGGAAGTTGTGTCTGTCTTGTGTTCTAATGCTGACCTTCCCAGACATCCAAGGACTTCCTCACACAGTTCTGCATCCCCAGGTACCCCATGTCCTGCAAACTTGTGCGTCCTGCTGCCTGCACCCCCATGTATCCCATGTCTTGCAACCTTGTGAACCTCACAGTCTGTTTCCCTGTGTCCCCCATCCCCTGTACCTCTGTGCACCCCACACCCTGACCTCCTATTTCTGTACCCCACACCTCTGCATGCTGTCCTCAGACAAGGGAATCTTCCTGTCTAGACACATCGCCCTTATCTGCTGTGGAGGGAACCAGCTCCGCCCGCCCTGCCGAGCTCAGGACAATGAGATCAGATAACGTCATAAACTTGTTTTGCTTAAAGGGTACAAGTCCAAGGGCTCAAAGCCCTTTGCAAGGCTGGCTCAACACAAACGGTCATGTGAACTCTGACAGTGTGACAAGGTGACAGAGGTGACAAGGCCACCACTTCTTAGCTGCTGTCTTCAACAGGTCTGAGCACCCCTACTTCACTGTGGCATATGCTGGGGATACCCGGTGAGAGGCAGAGTCTCCCTTGCCTAGAGTGGCAGGAGAGAGCCTTGAATCCTCCTTACAGAGTCAGCGAAGACAGCGATCAGCTCTAAATCAGTCCAGGACACACCAAGAGCTGGTGCTTCCACAGGACAGAGACCCTGAGGAGCGCAAACTGCTCCTCTGGCCACTTGCACTTGCCAGCCCCTGCCCAAGTCCAACCTCATGGGATCCTGGGCTTCCCATGTTGGGGTCCTTTCAGCTGTACAATGTCTCATTTCCTGGATCAAGGGTGGCATTCTGTGTCTTTAACCCTCCTCACCCACCAAAAGGCACTAGCCTATGGGACGCAGCTCTGCCTAGGCCCTTGGAATGTCCCTCTTCACCACTCCCTGGGCTCCTTCTCTCTTTTGCAAAGAACACCCTCAGGAAGGCCATGGCTATTGGTCTCTAAGCAAACTGTCTCTCCTCTGTGCACCTGTGACTTCTCTGTCATAAATAACAATTTATTGACTTTCTGATCAGCTCACCCCCAGGTTGCTTATAGGGAAGGAGCTAACCTTGGGTGTCCAAACCAATTGCAGAGAACAGCACATAGTAGGTGCTCAGTGATGACTGAATGAGTGCATACATGCAAGCGTGAATGGATGGATGGATGGATGAACAGGAAGACATCACTACCAGCTCCACACTGGACTGTCTATTGTCATCGCTGCACCCACAGAAGCTTGAGAGCTGTTTAAATTGCAATCCCCTAAAATTCCTATATCTTGGCCTTGGGTACCTCAGAATGTAACCTTCCTCGAGATTAGGTTCTTGTAGCTGTAATTAGTTAAATTAAGGTGATGCCTTGAGTAACAAGCCCCTGTCACCTTTCACTGAGCTCGACGAACAGATCAGACCAGGTACCAGGAGTTCAGCAATAGCCGCACTTAGATTTCTTGGTCTTGCAAGAGCACTGCAGCTGCACAGACAGGCAGGCGCACCCCGGGGAGTTCAGCGAGCGGTTTCTCCCCTGGCACGCAGGTCCCTTTCCCCCTTGTCCTGTTTGCCTGAGTACTACAGTGGGATGGGTAGAATCTCCTTGGACATCACCCAGATTTTATCATGAGACTCTTGGTCGGCTGCCTCTGTGTACATTTTGTGAGTTTAAGGTCACATGATTAAGCCAAGGAGGTAACTGCCAGTACTTTTCCGATCAGAGTCACCATAGTGAAGCATACTGTATTGACTGTGTATCCCGTCAAATCCCCCTTTTCAGGGACCCTTTTGGGTGCATGGCCCTAGTCATGTGTGCTGGTCAGTAGTTTTCCACTCAGAGTTAAAGACTTTATCTTGAAAGTAGACCACATTGAAGTTTCTGTATGTTATAGGTATCCTGGAACAGGCTGAGGACCTAACCCAATGTAGCCAATGCTCTTTGAAAAGGGGGAATGCCTAAACAGACACAGAAAGGTGCCGTGAGGGGGAAAGCAGGGAGCAAGGAGGGTCTGTCCTGGCCTGCAGCACGGGGAGTGGTGGAGGCTGGTGGGGCTCCAGAACTTGACATGAAATTCTAGTCTGTGTTGTGCAGCTACAACAAAACACCGCAGTCCAGGTAATTGACAAAGAATGGAAATGTCCTTGGCTCACAGTTCTGGAGGCTGAAGCCCATGAGGAAGGCCCCGGAGGTTCCTTGGCAGCTCCCAGCATGGCCCTGGGAGTGAAGAAGGAGAATGTTGTGTTCTCAAAGGGTAGAAAGCAGGACGAGCAGGGCGACACGCTCCTTCCAGCCTTTTTATGAGGACATTTAACCCCATTCTGCCCTTGCTGCCCAGCAACCCCTGGAGACCCCAACTTTTCCACTCTCATCCTGCTGGTGATTAGGCTTCCTCCTACTCTTGGTGAGGGCACAACACTGAACCCACAGCAGGTAATACGTTTGTAACTGGAGCTGCTCAGTCTGGGTGCTCCGTGATGGTGGCCGTAGCAAATAGCTGCTAGATGCTGCCAACCCTCAGGCAGAGGAAGCTTCATCTGGGGAGGAGGATGGAAGAGAGGTCGAGGACAAAGGTGGATCTTTCAGAGTCTGGAAGCCCACTGTGGGCTCTGCCCTGGAGGCATCAGCTTCTAGCCCTTCAAGTTGTGTGCTGTGGCACCTCCCACTGTCTCCCTTGGACAGCCAAGGTCCGGAGCTCCCCTGCTCGGCAGCTGCACTTCAGCCCAGATCTGGTACAAGCCACCATCCCCAACTTGCACACCCTCAGCTCTGTCAGCCCCACCTCGCCATTACAACCCTCTTCTCACTGTTTCCTCAAGCCAATGTGGACAAAGCTCCCCCTGTCACCCTGGGAGCACCTGCTTGGCCATGCATCTGCTGAACGCTGCCCTCACCTGGTCATAGTCAAACAATCAGAACCAGGCCACCAGAAGTGGCTGGCCAACCTGCAAGATGTCCACACACAGGGACAAACACAGGGACACGTGCATGGATGGGTACATTTTCCTTTGTCAGCCGTTATGGTGACTCCTGGTTATTCCCACCCGGGAGAGTGCTCAGTCTTGCTAGGGTGACCCTATCACTCACCGGCAGGAGCAGGACTAACACACCAGGTCTGCCATTTACCAAGACAGAAGGGAAGACAATGGCTGTTCTGGGGATGTATGGGGCAAGCTGGCACCTCTGGGGGCCAGTCAAAGATGCCAAGTAGACTGGAGGTGAGCAACAGAATCAAGCTTCATTCCAATCCCATACACACCCCTGCCATCCCTACCCCCGCTACTTGTTCTGGAAGAGAGACCCTGAAAACTAAGCCACTCTGTAAGTCTCCCAGACGAAGGAGGGCGAGCACCTTAGTTTCAGTGCACCTTTAAGAGCTGGAGCCAGCTACATCCACGGCAAAGCCACCATGACTTTGTGCATCCATTAAGACCCAAGCATTGTATTCCTCTGCACTGCCACCCATAGGCGGACCACACTCTGTGTACATACTCTCATCCCTGGAAGTGCCAAGAGGCAACCACTATTGGCCCAACATTCTACAGGGGAAACTGAGCTAGCGATGCACCTGGCGTCACATAGGCAGTGGGCAGTAAAGTTGGAGGCGTCCTGCTTTTAACATCAGAGTTTCTCCAGCCTTACCAGGAAGGAGTTCAAGTTTAGAAGCCAGACTCCCAGGCCCCTGTGATTGGTGCTCAGAGCCTGGCTGGGTCTTGGGAACAGATGCATCTTTTGCAATGGGCCACGGCCTGCAGCTGGGAATGGAGTAAATGAAATGCTCCCCTCCTCGATGAACCTATTTCCCTACTGTTCACCTTCTCCTGTGTTTTCCCTGTGTGTTCTTCCTCCTGCTCTTTAACACATTAAGACTGAGCCTGCAAGGTCCAAATCCCAACCCTCCCCATCTATCAGTGCTGTGGTCTTGGGAAGCCACGTCCCTGCCTTTGGCCTCATCTGTAAAATGGGAAAACAAGAGTTGTTATAAGTGTAAAAAGAATTCATGTTTATAAAATGCACAAGGCCTGGCATTTAATCACCTCTCAGTAGCTATTAGCTCTGATTATTCCAGCTATCTTTGTGATTATTACTTTTATAATATTTTTACAAGACTATGTCTATTCTGTTCAATAAGATTCTAAATTCCCAAAGGGCAAGCAAGAACTTAGCACAGGCCAGGACGCACAAGAGAGACTAAATATTCACGGATCACAGCACCAATACTATAACTAACAATGCTATTAATCACGGATAGAGGAGTATTTATACCAGGATTCATGCTAAGCACTTTACTTGAATTTCTTCACTTAATTGTCACAGTTGCTCAAGAGGGTAGTTTTTGCAATGAGAAAACTGAGGCACACAGAAAGCAACCAATGTATGCTTGTTCATGAGCTAAACAGTAGGGAACTGCTATTTTATCCCAGGTTATTACGGTGTAGGAACTCTTGCTCTTGACCAGGATGCTGAGTGTCAATTTTCTCTTGCTAGAATGGAAGCTTCTCTAGAGGGGGAATTTGTTTCCCTAGTTCTGGGCAAAGGAGTTCACATAAAGAAGGTCCTCGAGGAAATGCTTATTGCTTGGGTTTGCTTATTGCTTCATGGACCGTCGGTTGGATAGTGGATGGTAGATGTGTAGATGGGTGGATGGGTGGATAGATGGATGGATGGGTGGATGGGTGATTGGGTGGATGGGTGAATGGATGGATGGGTGGATGGGTGATTGGGTAAATGGGTGAATGGGTGAATGGGGTGGTTGGGTGAATGGATGGATGGGTGGATGGTAGATGGGTAGATGGGAGGATGGATGGATGGATGGATGGATGGATGGATGGATGGATGGGTAGACGGGTGAATGGACTGAGGAATGGTGGTTGAATTGTATGGTGTGTAGATGGATGTATGAATGGCTATATCAGGTTGAGTGAATATGTGTGTGGGAGGAGAAAGAGTAAGTGGAAGAAAGGGAAGATGGGTAAGTGGATGAAAAGCAAAAGAACACCCTCCCACTTGCAGAAGGCTGAGTCTGAGAAACGTTGGAAGCAGATGGGCATTTGGAGATAAATGATGCCGAAACTGGCGACAGTGTTGTTTCTGAAAGGGTCATGAGGTGGGGAAGACACTTCTGCATTACTGGAAAAGGTATCCCCTCGTTCAGCATCTTCTAGTCTGTGCTGCACAGTGCAGGACTAATTGGATTTTGTTAAAGTGAAATAGCTTTCTTAGCACTGGGAGAGCTGGTTCATTAATTTAACATGCACTTTACTGGTGGAAGGCACGGGAAGGGGCAGCTAGTTTCAGCCTACATGCCTCAGATCAGGAGCCAGAAGCCCACAGTTTGAGCACCCGAGCTGGGCATTGGGCATGCAGTGATGGGTCAGGCGCAGCCCCTGCCCTGCTCCTGCTGAGCACCCCTGCTATCAGCCCCCAGCTGCCAGGGGTTCTTCACTTCCACCGTTCTACACACTGTCAAGGCCCTGGAGAGCTCTGAGTGGCATTTCTGTTCGCATCCCACAATTTGCAGGGCAGAGGTGACTGTGGCCATCTCAGCACAAGGCGCTGGGGTGTCCCCAGGGAAGACCAGCTCTCACCTCTGTAGGATGGAAAAGCTGCAGAATCTTCTAAGAGCTGGCTTCCCTGGCAAGGTGGGGAAAACAAACAGAAGGCAGTCAAGTCTGACAGCAAAAAGAATCTTGTAGGGTGACCTCACAGTGGGGCCGAGTTCTGGCCAGCCTGGCCCCACGCTGGCTGGAAAGGTCAAAAAATGGTCCTTATGCCCCAGGACCGCAAGGAAGCCAGCTCCTTCCTGCGCTACACCTTCCTCTCCTCTACCCAGCAGCCCTTGCCTCTCTGGAAAGGACAGCGAACAGAGTTTTAACTGCCCTTGGTTAACAGATGCCTGAAGACAGGGGAGGGAAATTCAGAGCATCTTTTTGGTGCAATTTTCCTGTTTGATCAGCTGGCTGAGCTTCTAGAAAGACCGGGATCTAAATAGTACTTTGTGTTTCTTGTATGAAGTACTTCTCTAAGCACTCTCCTGTTTGGTCTTCATCACAATCCTGGAGACCTGACACCTCCTCTCTACCTTTTCCTAACAGGAAATAGGATCATAGAGACCCGTGTCGTGGGCACTAGTCACACTGGAATCGGGCAGCTTCGTGAAGGCCTGCACAGGTGTGTTAGTTGCTACAGGAAGGCTGGAAAGAAGACTCTGGATTCTACTGCTACACAGCCTCTGCTCACGCTGTGCTGTCACCCCATCTCCTGGACAAACTCCTATACATCCTTCAGAGCCCCACCTGAATGTGATCTCAACAGCTCCAGGATTATCATTTTGGGTTTGGAACTTATCTTCCTCCTTGGACCCTAAGCTCCTTGGGGATGGAATCCACATTTCACTTCTGCAACTCCAGCCCTTGGCACAGGTCTTGTCCCAGAGGGACACACACATTAATGTTTGCTGGCTCAGTCAGTCAAATCAGCTCCATCCTAAAGATTTCTCATCTACAAACATGTCTGCACGTTTCTTATTTACTTCAGCAGTTATTCTTAATTGCTCAAGAAACACATAATTACATTCTGGCTGTAAGCAACTCAAACTGTAGATCAATGAAAACTCCCCCCTCCCACAACCCCCGAGACTGTGGCCTCCAGTCAGCTCCATCTTGCCCTGGAAGGAACCTCGCCACCAGTTTGGGGTGTCTCTTGCCAGACCTCTTACTATGCACTGCTTTGTGTTTTGTATCTTCTCGCAGAGAAGACCCCTCTTCTTCCCCCTCTATGACTCCCTTTCTTTTGCAATTCACTTTTATCACAAAATAAGGTTTCCTGGCCTGTCAGTCTCAGAACCATCCCAAGTCTTGTTAGCTGCTGATCTGCTGCTTCCGTAGGCTCCTCTTGGCAGGCATGGGCTCTCCCTGGATCTTTCTGTGACAGACAACACCGCAGTGTCGTATTCCAGACACTCCTTTTCCTTCCCCGGGAGCTCCTCCTGCTTCGTGGAGCGAGCCCAGGCTCTTCTCTCTCTGGGCCACACTCCCAGCACATGCCTGGGCTCCGGCCATATTGCTGGTCTGAGGATGCTCCGAGGCTTGAGCTCCCGAGACCAGGGTCCTTCAGTTGAACCCTGTTTGCGGCTCGCTGAGCACTTAGCCAATATCCCAACGAGCACGCTTGAGCTTCTTGCTCAAACAGCCTCAACAGTGAGGTACTGTCACCCCAAATGAGAGATGCTTAGCAGTGGAGGGTGGGATTGGCGTCAGACCTTCCTGGTGAGGGGGGTTTGGGGACCCAGAGTGCCATCTGCCTTCTGCAGACCATACCTAGGATTCCTGCCTCCCCGGGGCAGCTGTGTGGTGAAATGGGGTGACATTTTCCCTGAACCCAGCCCCCCAGGCCCTTCCTCTTGTCCTGTCCTGCTCTACTCACTTGTCCTCATTCTGCCCTCTCTGATGGCCAGTGACAGCTGAGAAATAGCCTCCTGTTATGTCTGGAAATATGAACTTTGTGATTCCTTATGTAAGACAGGGTTGGAAATTCACCTGCTGCCAAAGTCGCTGACAGTCAGTGTTCCAGGATCCAAGAGATTTGTGCCAGGGCCAGCTCCTTCCTTCTGACTCCTCCTGGTCGAAGCTGGAGGAAAAGAAGACAGGTCAGCAAGAGACGCCACATCACAATTCCCCACCCTAGAGGCGAGCCTGGTTCAGGCAAGCCCCTACCCTGTGTCCACTGGGAAGCTACCCTTCCTAGAAGTCATTGCAGAGAGGACCTGAGCCACTGGGAAATGGTACAGAAAGCCGGAGGAGGTGGAAATACGTGGATGAGGCTGATGTGAACTTCATGATTTTGGACAAGTCACTTAGCCACTGGGGCTCTCAGTTTTTCTCCTCTGTGAAATGGGAACAGGACTGCTCTGTCACTGCACATCCCAGCAGTATCTGTGAAGGTCTAGGTGACATCAAAGGCATGGGACAAATGCCAGGCCTTACCAGGAAGGGGCACACAGAGAGCAAAGGAGGCTCCTATCCTTCTCTGAAGATCAAGATGGAAGAAGAAGGGCTTTGGACAGAAGACAGAGGGAGGAGGATACAGAAAGGGGAGAGAGGCAGGCAGAGAAACCAAAAAGAGAAGGCAAAAACTTCCAAGAGGGAAAGAGAGACACAGAAGAGAGAGAAGCTGGCAGCACAGGAGCGGGGGCACTGCACTCGGCGGCCTCCACAGCGTGGTGAAAAAAATGATTTTTAGGAAGAGAAAAACATGTATGTAGTCAAAGAAGTAAGAAAGGAAAACGGAGGGTTAAACAGAAAGATGTCAGTGCTACTAACAGGCGCCACCGGGGTTGTGAATCTACAGTGTGACCACTGACAAGGACAATGACCAGAACTTGACACTGTGAGACAGATACAGAGACAGATGCTCAGAGACAAAGGGCCAGACAGAGGGACATGGAGAGACAGATTAACAGAGAGCCGGGGGCAGAGGACAGGGCAATGACAAGCCCAGAGGCAGAGGCAGACCGGGTGACAGAGCCATGGAGACTCAGCAATAACAAATAACTCAGGGCCCAGGGCCGAGACCCCTCAAAGGGAACTTCAGGTCGGGTCACCCGCTTTGGCAGGCAGCAAAGCTGTGGTCTGCGGTGGACTGCAGGGACCTAAGACACGAGCTCCTTCTAAACTTGGCCCTTGATACCTCCTCCCTCAGCGGGCAGGGGTGGCTGCCAAAGACTGAGGACACAGTCCCTGGGGAGAGACATTTCATCTGCAACACAAACAAATTAAGTAACCCTCGGAGGGAGCCTGAGACAGCCATCAGCAGGCAGCCGACCGGGGGCCACACAAGGGGCCGCTGCAGCCCCGGCTCGGCCTTGACCGCAAGGCCAGAACGGAGCTGCCAGAGGCACTGAGCTGTTTTTAAGAGATTCACCATCATTTGCGTGATTCTGTGTGAGCTCTCAAGATGCCAGGTCAGCTGGGAGCCATCAGAGGCTGCATTTCATGGGTCTTGAAGCTGACTGAACCCAGTGGGCCGCCACCCCCTTGGAGTCTCTAGACTGGTGCCTGCTCTGATGGAGAGCAGTCCTAGGAGACCTCTCTGGAAACGCTTGAGTCCCCTCCGTGGCAGATCTATGTGTAACTTTGCTCCTCCTGGCTCAAGCTGTCTCCGTCTGCACTCCAGGCGAACTGTCCTGGAAGATGCAGAATGGCCAAGCATCTGTTCCTTCTCCTCAGGAGGAGACTGGCTGCTTGGGCTTCCATTTGTCACTCTCCACGCAGAGCTTCCCAGAGCCTGCATGTGGTGGCTGCCCTTAACCTCCACTGAAAGGCCTTTCACAGCGCCCACTGGCCACAGCACACCGTTCACCTGGTCACCCATCAGCCCTGGGGGAGACTGCCCCACCTGTGCTCGCTGATATAGTCATGAGCCCAGTGATCTCCCATCTTCCAAACAAGCTCTGGAGCTTTCCTCAGCACTCATTTGACAGGCTTT
>NDGN011552024.1:0-11016 GCA_002564285.1 Tympanoctomys barrerae | reverse complement strand
ATTCAGCAAAATAATCCAATATAGTCCAGTAGTCCATAATAGTACTGGGTTATCTGTAGGACTAGCAATGAGTGGTTCTAAACTAGGGTGTTTTTGCCATATAGGTACATCTGGCATTACCTAGACATCCTCCTCCTCCTCCTCCTTCTTCTGTATCCATACAATACACAGGCCATTTCCCCATTACCAAGAAGTAGGGGACCCAAATATCAGTCATGCCAGCCTTCAGGAACCTTGTCTTGAACCTTTAAATTGCAGGGACTGGGGTTGATTCCTAGCACACAGTGCCGGCCCTGCCCCCAGGTGAGCTGAGCCAGGGACTGAGATGGGGCGTGGTGGTGCACACCTATAATCTCAGCACTTGGGAGGCTGAAAACAGGAGGATCACTATGAGTCCGATCTGTAGAGTGAGACTCTGTAGACCCTGTCCTAAATACATTTTTTAAAAAGTAGATTTCTCACTTCAGAAAGAACTTTTTAGTGGAACATAAATGTGGTATAACACAATTTCAAAGAACCTAGATAACATGTTTTATTACTAAATTACTGCAGGCAAATGCTGTGTCTTGGCAGTGCCTTGTTACCCAGAACTGCTGGATTGGTTAATGTAAATCCAGAGAAAACAAGAGCAGGTCGTCATTTCAAAACAAAATGACAGAGGTGAAACTTCAATTGGGCTAAGTGTTTTATTGCCTTGTTTCCCTTTTCTCTGACAATAAACATCACATTTACGATTACTCTCTGTTTTGCTAGGAGTGAGGACAGAATTCTAATGAGCCATCAAACATCATAAAAGGAGCGCGCACCAGCACCTGGCGCACAGGCCCAGCGCTCGCTCAGACGAGGTTTTAAATTCAGGCCGCAGTCTACATAAAACAAATGGGCTGTGCCGAAACGCCTTGGACGGCAGTGGACCTGTGACTTAAAATATTCCCCAACAGGAAAAAACAAACCAAACACACACATGGACTCTACAATCAACAAAAGCCTTCTGTATACTGTTGGTTAAAATGTCGTTGCAGATGCACCTCCAAAGACAGACAACCCAGCTCAGCAATAAACTAACGGGAGTTAAAGACCCAGAGAGCGGAAGCACGGAGGACCGCAGCAAGTCTGAAGATCAGCAGCCGAGCAGTGAGGACCGGTCTTGTAACACACACTAAGAGCAGAGCTGGGCTGCCATACACCGGTGTATTAAAAAAAAAAATCACTTCTACATGAAGGATGTGTGGAAAGGTTTACCTAACTGGACCTGGCCATCGTAGTTAAATGGGCATATTTAAATCTTACACAGAAAGGGCTAATAGTCCTTTCTTATATTGCCAATCTTAAATAAAAATTCAAAAGGATAAAGATGTCAAAACATAATTGCCTCTGTATAATATTTTGGAGAAAATTTCAACAAGTTAATGTATACGCACTTTATACTACTTATACTTCAAAAATATTTTATAAAGGCACATGTGACTTACAAAGATGAACACAAGAAAAATAAGCTTATATGTTATCTAACTAACCGAGAACATAAGAAAAGGAAAAACTAAGAATAATAAGATGGAAAGAGGTAACCCGGATGTAAGACTTATGGCCCTAGGCAATTTGGGAGTGGATCATATATTTGATTCTTTTTGACTATTTATTGAATTTTTTTTTCAATTTGCCCAGTAAAGGAATAGGAAAAAGACAGGCAGAGAGAAAAAGAGAGTGAGCGAGCGAGCAAGTGAGAGAGAGAGAGAGACTGGGTTGTTTTATTAGGGAATTGTAGTAGAAAGCTAGCTGGTGGTCAACTTCTTAACCAGCTGACTTGAACTAGCGTGTGCTGGGTATGTGAGGCCCACCTGAGGGCTGTTGCCAGCAAAAAGGCAGCACAGGAGAAGCTATGGTATGCTGTTAGGGATGCTCTTTGGAGAAGCTGTTGGAGCTGTTGGAAGCTGCTAGTTCTCTTGGGCTGTCCTGCTGGAGGTCCTTGTCATGGTGGTTTTCCTGATGAATTTTGGAGGAGCTTTGGTCCTCATCCTGCACATCTGGAAGGGAAGATGGTGCACTGCTCAGCCTTACGGAGAAGCCTGTCATGTTTGCTCTCCTGATGGGAACTCAGCCTTCCCCATCGCTGGAGGAGCTGGAGACCTCCCTGTTGCTGAGGACGGCTGTGGTACCTGTGGAGGAGTTACAGTGCTTGCCTCGAGTGTTGCATCCTGGCCTCAGCTCATATCCCTCAGCCTGCTAGCACAGATCCTTCATCCTGCTGGCATAGACTTCTGAGCTTCCACCACTGACCTTTGGGCCTTTCTGCCACAGATCTGCGAAGCGGCCCTGCATGAGACTTTGTTGTGGGCTCTAGGCCTCTAGCTGGACTTGTGGGAGGCATTGTTATGAGCTCTAGGTTTTCACCTGGACTCATGCAGGCTGTTAAGATCAAGGCCCTCACTGGATACTTCAGTGCTTAATGTGTGGTCAGATTTCCCACACTTGTTATATATGATTCTTGAATAATTTCTTATAAAAATATGTCCTGTACTATATTGTTCCACTTTCAAAAGCCCCAAATCACAACAGGAATTAAGAAAGGACACTGGATTCCTTAACTTCACAGCAAAGGATATTTCTCTCCTTCTATCTAGAATACTGTATAACCCACCGGAAGCATTGCAAACACGAGCTTACGTCTCAGCGTAGACTCCAAGTCAGCTCACACAAGGTCCTACTCCAGCCAGCAGGCATCAGAGCCCCTCCCCATACAGCACCCTCCCTCTTGCCTTTTCATCATCCTTCCTACAACCACCAGTCTGTTGTCACTCGGGGACTCCTTCATGTCTCCACTTTGCCTGTGTCCCTCATTTAAAGTCTGTCCTCACATTACCAAGCTACCTAGAGATGGTGGCTTAAATCCAGAGCCATGGACCTCACCACTCACTTAACTTCTTCCACAACCCTACAGTACCCCAACCAGTGCTCCCAGCCTCTTTACCTATCTCTACCCTACAGACTGCAAGCTTTCTTTCTTTCTTTCTTTCTTTCTTTCTTTCTTTCTTTTTTTTTTTTTTCAGAGCCAGGGATTGAACTCAGGCCCCTGTACTTGCCAGGGAAGCGCTTATTCCACTGAGCCATCTTGCTGGCCCCAAGCTTTCATTTTTGCTGCCGCCAGCAGTGTCTATGAAATAGAACAGGAGCTAGGAGAATGCCTTCATAACAATCCCTCTATCCCTTGACGGTACTCCAATCCATCTTAATCTTAATGTAAGAATACACATATAGTAACATTTTACAAATCCTCAATAGTCTTTCTGTTATTCTAGGTTTTAATGTGGCCTAAAAGTTTGGGCTTGGTTTTAAAACAAAATATGTCTTCATTACCTCTCAAACTGCTATTTTTTATTTTCTAATTTCTAGTCTGATGGCCTTGCGATGTTCCTGCTACCATCACACTATATAACTTTTAAACATGATGCCTTTCACACTTGAACTCCTTCCCCTCCCCTCCTTTTCCTTTTCTTCTACTCTACCTACTTCAGCATTCTCATCTCTCTGATTCCTCATCAATGCCACGTGTTCAGGATGATTTTTTCTTGGAGTCAGTGACTCGGTGATGGGAACCTTTTAGAGCCCAGAGCCCAACCTGCAAGCCCAAACTTGCTGACTCATCACAAGCGCCGACACCGCAATTAAACCTGGAGAGTTACAACTCCCACATTAACATGTTTTATCTTAAAAGACAAACAACATGCGTGCCATGCGTTTGCCACCACTGTAACAGACCAAATCTGTCCTGGCCAGATTCTTCCTTAGAGCTTCTGCTCCTCTCTGAGCTACCCTAGAAAAATGCAAATTTGGCTTTCTCTATAGAATCATCTAGCTAATCACCTGGTCAATTTAAGGGTTTTTTATATCTTCAAATAACTTCAAAGAGGATTAGTAGGGTGTCTTTTTTGTGTCTTCATATAATTAAACTTGTAGGGTTAGGGCAGTGTTTTGCATACAGCAGGTGTCTTACTTTCCCTAGTAGTGACATGGTGGAGAAGACAGTATCCTTGACGCTGTATCATCAAACAAAACCTATGATGGCCTGAGCCGACCCCACCTACGCAGCTCTTACGATGCCCTTTAGACGTGCTGTTATGTTACCCTGGCTACTCTAAGACACAGATGGTGCCATTCTCATTTTAATCTGAGAAAGATGAGCATGAAGAAGATAGAGCCACGTGTCCAAGGTCTTACGGTACGTACATGACAGCGGGGACTTGAACCCAGGCTGGGTAACTCCAAAGCCTTAACTTCTAAGCTGTACAGAATCAAACATCTTCACTCAGATGTCCGCGGGAGGACATGTGGGCTTTTTTAGTGTTAATAATTTTCAGCCATTTATTAACTGTGAAGAAGCATTCTCTGTAGCACACTTACTCATTCTTCCAAGTAAAAATATGGGGAAAATATTTGGTTTCCCGTGTGAATATGTAATTTAGAAATAGGATTTAATGACAGTATTGATTGTAATGTGGAGGCTTTTACTGTTACCAAAATGAACTAAACATTTCATTATAAGAAGCCCACTGACCGCAGCCCACAGGTTTTATGACACAGACTTGGATTTGGATTCCAGACTTATAGAGCAGACATAGTCTTTTCAAATCCTGCAACTTAAATCAGTTTCCCTTGAAAAACAAGCAGATCTGTTTATTTCAGAGAAATTACTGGCTTTAAGAAGAATTTACTGGGCCCAATCTTTATCATTCAATACTGGTGATACACAGGGCTGATCTGCAGATTAATGATACTCCTTTAGCAAACTGCATAAATACTCCACTGACTCTAACCTTGCTCCTGACCTCAGAGGATGACAGAGGCAGAACTCTGCACATAATCTGGTCTTCAGTGACCATGCTTTGTTCTATTTCAAATAACACCTCTCTCACTGCCTTTAAATAGAAGGCTATTTAGCATCTAATTTATATTTATACAAAACTGAAAAGATGTCACACAAAAAGCTCAACTTCTCTTCAAAAGTGTATGAAAAGTACAGATTTCTAAGTAGCAACAGAACACTTCAATCTCTTACACACTAGAATAAACACAGAGTACGTTGGTTGAAACTGCTAGATCTCTACAGCTCTTCTAGCATCTCATACAAGTTTATGTAGGGAATTTGATAAATCTTTTACTTTGGAGTCCAGGAGGATAAATGTTTTAATTGTCAAATAAGTACCATAATTTGGTAAAGGGGAAGTCTTGAAGCTCTCTGAACTAAAAAAGGCAAGGCAATGCTTGGAAAAAATAACAAAACACAAGTGTTGTAAGAAACAAAGCCTCCCAACTGTGATGGCAAAGGCAACCAGGACCACAGAGATGACACCCGTGCTGCACCGTCACACAGATGGATGCATGTGGAGGAGGCCCGCAAGAGGCAGGAAGAGCTGCCACCCCACCTGTCTTGGGAAAAGAAATCAGTGAGTGTCTCTGACACTCACTGAAAATTTCTAAAGATTTCTTCATCTGTAGAAGCCTTGGATTTTGGATCTGTGTTCTCTAAGGCTTTGTCTGTATTTCCAACATCAGAATTCTTTTAAATGACAGCAGGGAGATTACCAGGCAAGCAGGGTGGGACTGGACTCCACGCTTCTGAGTTTCAGCTCACCACAAACACTGAGACTTCCTGTAACATTGTAAATGGCAAGTGCATGGATAGCAAAAAGTGTTACAAATTCTTAGGATTGTGGATTTTAGGTTAGTGCAATGGAAATAGACCAAGGGTATTAAAGTCACTGTATAAAATGCTTTATATGGCTAAAGGTATATGTTAGTACTACTGCCAAGACACTTTCGTTTGCAGTGACAGAGATATCAATATTGAAGTCACAAGCTGAAACTCACCTATCTTGCTTCCAAATACTTCCCTGGCATCATATCCACGTGAAATATTTGGGTGAACTATCTGAAATTTGTAATGTTGATCAAAATTTTTACCTAAGTAAGGCTGCAATTTTATACGGTTTGACTTTGAAAAAATAATCGTTTGTTACACACATCTCTCTGTAGCACAAAATGTTAGGTAAATCTAATAATCAACAACATCACCTGTATTATCAGAAACTGCTAAATAAAGGACCCTCCCATGGGCCCCATCATTTCTTGGTCTTCAGTTACTATGTACAACAATTTTTAAAAATTCTCCCAAGACATATGATGGGAAGAAGCTTTTAAGATTGTCAGCATTACTAATAGGTGATATCAAAAGGTAAGCTCTTGTACAACAGAGCCTAATATAAAGGTGCTTAAAGTCTTCTCAGACTTAAAATGTTGTTAGTATGTTCAAAAGAAAACAAAGCAATCCATCCATGCGCCTTACGCAATTCTGAAGCGTAATAGGTATCTTTGCTTTAGGGTTACCCGAAATCCTTAAAAACTATTGACTGTGAACACAGCTGTCAATCTGTGGTGAGTTCTCTTGTCCCTCAGTCTGGCCATGTCACTTTACCAATCTATATGTTGCTTCATACGGTTCTCCGGAAAGGTTTGTTTTGCTATTAATTTCTAAGTAGCGGGGCTTGCTGGTTAGCTCAGTTGTTTAAGTGCCTGCTGGGGCAAACCCAGTCAGGCGCAAGTGACCACGGTTCGATCCCCAGCTCCCTATGCCTCACCAGACCTTCCCTTAAGGCAGCCTGAGCAGCTTAAAATTTTTTTTTCTAAGTTGCTTATAAAACTGTCATGTTCTCAAATCTTGCTAGACTCTCAGTGTGCAATTGGCCCTTGCTGAGTCCAGGGAAAGGAATCCCAAGAGCTGTTTCCTGTAAAAGCCTGTGATGAGTTTAGGGATGGCCTAATGAAACTCAAGGAAAAGTCCTCAAGGCTTTCGTTTGAAATTCACAGACACACAAGCACACGCAGCAGCTCCCAGTCTGAACCTACAGTACAGGTTCATGTTGAAATGATCTGCCTCATAAAAATTCAGGTGTCTGTGATACAGTGCAAAACTCTTGCCTCTAACTTGTGATCACAGAGCGACAAGCTAAAGGCAAAATGCACTACGCTGAAGACGGAAGCGTCATCACAACACACTTAAAGGACTCAGTAGCCATCCAACTATCTGCCTCTGGATCTTTATTCATGTGAAATGAGAAAGTGGTGCATGTTTTTTCCTTAAAGGAGAAAATATCCCGACACAGACAAAAGCTGTCTTACAACATCTACCAAACTGTCCTATAATGAGTCTAGTATATCATCATAGATTGCGGCGTACGTGGTGAGCAGTCAGAAGTCGTCACTACGCATACCCAGTGGGAACGGAAAGGACACTTTCAAAGGCCATCTCACTATGATGGATCCAAATCTTCACAGAACCAGGGGAAATGGTTCACCAGAATCCTAAAGGTATCAGACATGGCCCAAGTCATAACTCGGCAGCTTCTTAAAAACAGCCTGTCTTGTATACGTGTGTGGATGTGTGTGAGCCCGTTTTACATGAAGCTGTATGACTCTTAATGCTGAATTTAAAAAAATGAGTCTTCCCCAGTATTTCCATCTTGGCAGAATTAAAAGTAATTAAAAGCTTAGCGCTCTGCATGCGTGTTCTTAGGGCAGGAGGCTTGGGCTACGGGTGAGAGAGAAGGAAAAGGGACAGAATAAAGGGCCGCTGCAGAGTCTCAACATGTGCATGAGCTTGAGTGACTTGAAGCCACCCGCTTCTGGAGAAACCGTCATAACCAATAACTTCCCACAGCTTGGTTCATGAACCTTATTTTTAGTTGAGCTAGTAACAAAGGAAACAATTAGACCTGAGCACCAACCTTTCACGCATCATGCCTGTGCACATTAACTCCTACCACTAAAATTGCTCCTTCTGTCTGTCAAAATCTGTGAAAAGTATGACTTTGTGAACTCAGGGCGGAACTGCGTCTCCTGCCTGCGTAAAGCTGACACATAAAAATCAATATTAATTAAAACAAGATCAAAACTGTCCCCATTACCTTATTTAGCTGTCTTTCCAAAATGGGTCTACCATTTACGGCAGAGGCAGAAGACAGTCCAGATTCAACTAGTTTCTCCTGCTAAAAAATAAGTATTCATGTATTTGTTGCTTTCCTAAAAACCGAGTTCTTTATATCATAACTTCAGAAAACAAATAAACTGTAAATTTCATCTGTAACATACTTGTCACATTTTCTCCCCCCCAAAACATTCTTTTTTTTTTGGTGGAACCGGGCATTGAACTCAGGCCCTTGTGCTTGCCAGGCCAGGGCTTATTCTACTGAGCCATCTCCCTGCCCCCCTAAAACATATTCTTAATAGGAGAAAAGAATAAAAAATTATCTCACAAGTCTGGAATCACTGAATTCTGCAGAGTATATAAAGTCTCACATCTTTCATTTTGAAATTTTTTTTTATTTTTTATGTATCTAGTACAGGTCTACAGGGTCTTACTATAAAGATTGTACTTAGTGATCCTCCTGTTTTCAGCTTCCCAAGCGCTGGGATTACAAGCGTGCACCACCACGCCCAGTCTCAGTCACTGTCTCAGTGTGCCCTGGGGAAAGGGCTGGGGATCAAACCCAGGTCCCCGTGTCTGCCTAAGAAGGCGCTGTACTAGGCCCCTCTATTTTATTTTAACATTAGTATGATTTTAAGTTTTATTCTATTACTGTCTTGATGCATGTAGTTCATTGCAAACATAATGATTTCCTGGAACAGGGAGAGAAGCAGGTGAGGCCTGGAGATGCCTCAGGGCGGCTGAAGGCTGCAAACGTTCCCACTGAGGAGACCCCAGTGCCACCTCTTCTGCAGGCCCATTCCACCTTCGTCAGGCTCACTTTCCACAGGACACTTTCAGGAGGGAGCACGGTAAGAGTCCTTGGAATGGCTGCCACCACGGCAGCCCAACCTGGAAGCCTAAGCCTACCCATGGCAACCCCGCAGGCACCAGTCAGAGGAAATCCAGGACTGAACTCAGCGCGGCCTACCCTGGCTCAAGACGGCCCTCAGGCCTGGCCCCTCCCTGATTGGAGACGCTCTCCTGTTCCTGTCAATACCTGCTCAAATGCCGCTGGCTTTAATAAATGCGCGTACCTGCCAACAAGCATTATTGGCTAGCAGTATACTACCCACCAATAAAAAGACAAACAGAAAAATAGAGGAAATATACACAATGAGTGTTCACTTAATCACCATTTTTGGCTGGTTTGGCTCATTTACAGAAACTCAACTAATTCAAAAACTCAACTCATTGAACTCAACTAATTTTCTAATGTAACATGGGCATGATAATGCTGGCCTAGTAGGTCCCTTGAGAGGATCAAATGAGTTCTCAAGAAAAGGTAGCTGCTGCTACTAGTGAGTAAGAAAGTGGCAGGCACGTATACTCACAACACAGACAGAAGTTCCAGGGCTATGGCCCACTGCATCAGCTATGCCCACCTCCTCACTTTCATGGTGAGCATCTTCAATTTCCTGAGGTCAGAACACAGACCCAGAGACCCGCAGCCAGTGGCACGCACTGTACCACCGAAAGGTCTTTGTTCACGGTCAGTAGGATTGGGGGTGCACAGCTCAGTACTAGAGCAGAAAACGAGTTGGAGAGAGGCTGATTCAAAACTAAAGCTCGCTGATATTTTCCTTATAGAAGAAGATGGTAAACACAAGCTGAACTTTTTGAGAAGGATGTGCTTCCCTTTCTGTGACCGAATGTCCCTTTACTTCTGTACTGGGCAGGTGATCTGCATCAGGGCTGGTGTGAGACGTCGCCTCCTGCACACCTCAGCTGCTCTGAGCCACACCACCTTAAGCTAAGAGCCCTAGTTTCCTTCTAAGAATTAGGAAGTCACTGAAATTTTAAAAGTGCAAACTCTATTAAGAGAATTAATATGGAGTTGCTAATGGAGGGCGGCCAACTAAATCTAGGCAACCCATCAGCATTTTTGTCAGAAAATATTTCATACAGCACATTTTCCTGGTTCAGCAGTATATTTTACTTAGAAATTAGGAAAATAAGGGGGAGTAACGTTTGGAGGAAGGGAACATTCAGAGGGAGTTAAATAAATCAGGTTTAGGGCCAAGAACTTCAAAGATCAATTACTTTCACCAGAAAACCAATGAGAAAGGCACTTTGCAGATGAAAAAAGTTACCGAATATCAGGAATATCAGTTAATTTAACAAATGAGAAGCCCATTTCTAAAAACTTGAGCCCCTGTAACTAATTGAGCCATCATAATCTTTAAAAAGCTGGCTAGAGTCTCATGTTTCACATCATTGGCTTTATTGATAAAAGAGCTCTAGAATTTTTTTTTTTTTTTGGTTCATAAATACTTATCTACCTCACACAGGAGTGAAAATGACTACTTTATCTGAATTTTATTCAACAGCAAAGGATTAAATAGCAAGTTTCCAGGAAGTCAAACCTTTGTGAGGAAGTAGATTAATGGAAGTGAAGTAAATTCAGGCCTGGACCCCCACCCACGCTAAGCCTTTTCTTCTTAGTGTTATTTCTTGGTTCCATCTCTTGAGAAGCATTCCTAACACCACTGGAGCCCTGAATTACGCAGTTTATTAAAGCATCACTTACAAAGTAAAAGTCTTATTCTGTGAGGAACTTTGTAACTTCCTATTATACAAGGCAATAATACCATAAACATTATTATAGCTTCTAGTACTTTTGAGAACAATATAGTATTTTCATAATAAATCAAAGAAGGCGAGTGTTTGGAAACGGAAAAGCAGAGGGCTCCGCAGCCTTTCTGGTGGGTGCTCACCTCACCAGGCGTGAGCACGCGGTGAGACGGAGCACGGCAGCAAGCACCACCAGCAGCCACCGCTATTATTTATGTAGAGACCATTAAATCTGAAGCATTAAATCTGAAGCCAGGGCTCCCTGCCTGCGCTGCGCTTTGTCCTGTGACTGCAGAGAGCCTCCGGCCCAGGGAGCTTTCTGTGCACCTTCAGCAAAGCCATCTCACCTACATGTTACGAGAAGTACTAAGATAGGATGAAATTAATTTGCTACTCAAATTATAACAACAAAAGACTAAGAAGGA
>NDGN011552023.1:8937-25549 GCA_002564285.1 Tympanoctomys barrerae | reverse complement strand
TGTTCTAATAGTGTTTGTAAATAGGATAGCATGTCTGCATCTTGTACAACAAATAACCACTAAGAAAACAATATGCAATGTATTTATCATTGAAAGTGTTCTACTAATTTGATTTGAAAAAAGATATATATATATAAAATATATGTGTGTGTATATATATATATATTTAATATAGTATATATAACCATTGCATTGTCCTAATAGCTTATATTTTACACTACTACTTTTAGAATTTAATATGTAAGTATAACTGTCATTAAATTTAATTTTTTTTGGGGGGGGGAAGAACCGGGGATTGAACTCAGGCCCTTGCGCTTGCCAGGGAAGTGCTTATTCCACTGAGCCATCTCCCCGGCCCTTAAGAGGAAAAGAGTCGGGCCGGGGGCACGAACCGGCGACCTCGCACTCTTGAGCCCGGCGCAGGAACCACCGTGCTAGGTTGCCACCTAAATTTAAATTTTAGAAATAAGAAAATGCTTCAAAATTCCATTCAGTAGCTATTGATAGTTTTATGGCCAATATGCTAAAAACCAACTATGGCTTATTCAAGTGTTTCTAAAACTCTATAAAATGATATCAGTTAGTTTGACATTGCAGATTTTAACAATAAATTTTAAAAATAAGTATATATATATATATATATATATATATATATATATATATTAATAAATGAGTTAAAATTGACCCATTAAGAAGAAATTACTGGTGATACTTATCTTCATTGAAGTACTTCTGATGAAAGTTTAGTTTGAGTTGGAATAAAAGCCACTTTCCCTTCTGGAATGAATGAAGCTGCTGAGGCTCTTGTATCACTGCTTCCTCTACCAGCAGAAAGTTTCTCTGTGGATGACACAGGATGAGGTGTCTTGACACTGCTGCACTGGTAGTCTGGAGTGGGCCTCAGAGCTCTACCTCCTGAAGTTGCAGTGAAAAACTCTCTGCAGAGGAAAGCACAGAAAAGGATGATGTGATGGCTACTGTGTTGCCAAAAGCAGGTGGAATAGGTGACACATGTGTCATCTCTGAGTTTACTAGTGATATATTTTCAGATGAGTGGATGGATGATTTTGTTTCAGTTGTGTGTGTTGGAACAAGGAAGGTGGCTTTAGTAGGAGACAGGGATGTAGAGTCATTTGTGATGGAGGTTGTTGTGAGAGTTTACACTGTTGTCACTGCAAATGTAGGCACTGCACAGTGAGAGATGCAGTGATGGTGCTGCATGGCCTGCAGGATTGGACATGACCGAATTTTTTCCTGATGCTAAGAGCCAAATGCATACCATGTTGTTTTCAGTGTCCATGTTGTGAGAAGAGTGGTCTGACTTGAGGTAGGAACCTGAAGGGCTGGCATGATGCCACCTGTTGAGGTAACACTGAAGCTGTAGTTCCTGCAGCTGTGGTGACCCTTTCTGTGGACAGCTACTGAGGACACAGAAGTATCATGGCTGCTGTGTTGTTGAAAGAAAGGGACATACAAGAAGACAAATGTGTCACTTCTATGCTAACTGATACTCTTCCCTTCTGTGTGCTTGTTAGACAGTTGGGGTAGCTTCAGCAGAAAATGGAGTAGTGGTGGTGTCTATAGTGAAGGCTGTGACTGCTGTTCTTTTATCTCTCTTAGTTGTACTTGGTTTGAGGCCATAGTCATTTTTTACTGCAATTTATGTTGTTCCATGTTGTTATATAATGATCAAGTTGTTTAGTTGTTTTTTCATCTCCACTACTACGACTAATGGCATGCAACTTCATTGATAGCATTATTTTAAAAGGTACAATCTCACTTGAGTTTGTCATCACAGTATCCGTACTAGTCAACACTGTGGCCATCAAACTTGTACCCTTGTCCCTAGTAGATGCAGTGAGACTTCCTTTGAATGTGTCCCATTTAGCAGGGGATAGCTCACTGGTTCTCATGTGGCTGGTGCTAGGTGATGGGGTGTGGGGAGAATCGGTCAACTGTAAGCTGGAAGCTACATTTCATGGAGAACTACTGAACTGTGAGAAACCAGTGTCATTTGTCATGGGAGACAGAGTAGCCTCTACAGACACTGGCATTGAAGACTGCTGAGAGCCAGGCTGCACATGGGCTTCTGGCATCAGTAGCAGTAGTTTGTATAATAAGATACTTGTTTGATTTCTTTGTAATTACTGTTTCAGTGACTGGTGCTAAATTAAGAGAGTTTATGGTATCCCATCGGTTGTTGGTATATGATCATAGATTTTGCTGCCTTAAGTTAGTAACTAGTGTTGCTTCTCTAGTGTAGATATTCACAGAAGACAGGTGAAAAAGACTCAATAAAGTGCTGATTTTTAATAACCATACATTGAAAACATTTCATTTATACTAAAATAGTAGTCTTATTTTCTCCCATACTATTAACTAACTCTCTCATATCTTATTGCTATGTAATTTCATTACCTTCATGCTGTATAAGCAGAAGCAGATATCTCCAATTATAAAAAGAAAATCTTAGGCTCAAAAAAAAAGAAAAGAAAATCTTAGGCTCAGTGAAGTTCACTTGGAGGTGCACAGCAAACACTGTGGAAATGTCAGTACCAGGACCAGGATTAGTGCTCCCTGCACCCACTCTCCACCAGCAGATGGATCTCACCCTGTTGGCGCAAGTTCCTTGATGTGTCTTCTATTACAGACAAGAAATGGGAATTCTGGAGCCAGACTCTCTACACTCAAATTCATTAATTATTTTCTATTTTATGAAGTTAATCATACTTCATAATCTTGCTGTGCCTCAGCATCCTCATCTGTAAAATAGGATAATAATAGTGTTCATACACTATGGTGTGAGTACACTATGGCTAATACTGGCAAAGGATTCCAAACAGCATTGGCCACACTGTACGCAGTTGATACATTTTGTTCTTAAGATTATTATTAATAATTACCACGCCATGGCTCTATCCATTCAAATATTATATTCAGATTTTAGCACTTCAATAACTTGTTAGTAAAGAGAGCCATAAACCATAGTTGCAACAGAAATTGTACTGCTGGATAGTGCACGTATTGAGGGAACCACTGCGAGAGAGTACTAACTAAAGAGAGAAAGTCACCTCCAAATTATTACAAATTCAAATTGATGGCCCCCAAAAATATGCATCCCTGTAGATCCATGGGACTTAATTGCTTTCCCTTGAGATACTATAAACATATTTAATAGTGCCACTGAGAATGCACTCTTCTCACTTCCTAACTTGCTTCTAAAAGTAACCAAGCTATTGAAAAGGACAAATGGGTTTTACACAGCTTGCCTCTCATCTGTTCTTGCTGTGATGCTGACCTCCACCAGCCTCTGAAATCTTGCGTTTACTTTTCAGATCACAGAGCCCTCAGGCTTCTCTTTAGGGACATGTTGCATTTAAGATCTTTGGTAACCTTCAGGTGGACATGCTAACCAGGCAATGGGATAGATCAGGCTGGAGTTCTGCAGTGGCAGGACCAGAAAGACACAGGCAGGAAGTCACTGGCCTATAGATGGAATTCAAGCAACAAAATGGGATGAAAACCCCAAAGGAATAAATGTAGGTAGAAGAAAGATCAGGACTCAGCTCTGAAACTCCAAAAAGGGAAAAGACTGAAAAAATAGTCTGTGAATGAAATTAAAAACCAAAAGGGTAGATCATTATAAAAGCCAAGTGAAGAGAATGCATCAATGAGGAGACATAGATGGTTATTCCAGGTGGCATTCAGAGTAAAGTGGGCAAAGGAGGGAGAATCAGTAGCCTTATAGAATATCGGCCCCCAAATTTCTCCCTTATTTCAAATAAAATGGGCTGTCCTGGAGAAATAACCCAATCACCATTACTGCAAGCACAGAATCACCTCTAAAAATTAACTTCAATCATTCAATAAAGCCTGTGGACAGAAGAACTATAAGTAAAGGACCCTTCACAAGGATTTTGAGAAAATGAGTGTTTAATAAAATAAAATTTGTTAGCACTGTCTGGGAAATTATCTGGCCTAAGTCTAACGGTGTACTCAGAATTACCAAGAACTATCAGTTGTCTGATCCAACAATTGTCTCTTTTTTGATTGTACCTTTCAGATTTTATTTACTCTTTCAGGTTCTCACACTAGCCAGATAATATGATGTTTGCACAGGTGGGTCTGATTTGTTTCACTTACCAGTACAGTCTCTGGCTGCATCCATTTACCTACAAAAGCCTCAAATTTATCTTTTCTTTTTGTACTGGGGATCAAACACATGACCTGCACTTGCCAGGCAGATACTTACATTGCTGAATTATCTCACTGACCCTTGAAGTTGTCTTTTTTATTACTGAGTAATATTCCATTGAGTAAAAAATATCACATTGAATGCAACCTCTAATCCTAGCTTTTGGGGGAATCTCCACACTGATTTTAATAATGATTGTACCAGTCTGCATTCCCACCAACGGTGGAGAAGTGTTCCTTTTCCCCATAACCTCTCCATCATCTGCTATTGGCTGATTTCTTGATAAGAGTGATAGCCACTCTTTTTGGCATAAGAAGGTATCATAGTGTTGTTTAAATCTGCATCTCTTGGATGACCAATGATGCTGAACATTTTTCATATATTTACTTGCCATTTGTGAAGTATATATTCATCTCACATGCCCATTTTTGAATCGACTCTTTGAATTTTGGACACCTAATTATTTTTAGCTCTTTGTATGTTCTAGGTATGAGTCCTTTGTCTGAGGAACAGTTGGCTATAAATTTTTCCCAATTCATGGGTTTTCTTTTTACTGTATAGCTGATTTTGATTCTTTGAGTAGTTCCCATGCAGTTTGATTTTTGTTCATAAACTCTCTACCTACCCCTATGTTCTTAAGATCTCTACCTACTTTCTCCTCAGAAGATATGTTTCAGTTTTAATATTTCAATCTTTTATCCATTTTGTCTGTAGTTTTGTGCACGATGATAGGCATGGGTCTAATTTTAGCCTTCAGCATGTAGAAAGCCAGGATTTCCAGAACCATTTACTAAAGAGGTTATCTTTCTTCCAGTAAACATGTTCAGCTTCTTCATCAAAGATAAGGTGGGTGAGTATGTTTGTAGTTGTGCCTGCATCATCTGTTCCTTTGATCCTCAGGTTTGTTTTTTGTTTGTTTGTTTGTTTGTTTTTGGAGGGGGGGTTGCCAGTACATGCTGGTGTTATTACAGTAGCTTTGCAGGATAATTTCAAGCCAGGGATTCTGATACCTCCTGCCTTGCCTTCATTGATCAGGATTGCTTTAGCTATTCTATGGCCTTTTCTGGTTCCAAATAAATTTTAGGAATGTTTTCTCTAAAGCTGTGAAGTATATTAATGATATTTTAATTGGGATTGCATTGAATCTGTATAACAGTTTTGGTAGTACAGCCATTTTCACAATGCTGGTTCTTCCTTTCCAAAAGCAAGGAATAAATATCTTTCCATTTTCCGAATCTTCTTTGATCTCTTTTTTTAGAGTACCATAATTTTCACTGTATAAATCTTTTACATCCTTTGTGAGATTGGTATCTAAGTATTTTATTTTTAGGTGTTATTCTGAAGGACATGGTTTTCATAATTTGTCTCTTGGTGCATTCATCATTTGTGTATAGAAATGCTACTGATTTTTTTAATGTATTTAGTACAAGGTCTACAAGGTCTCACTACACAGATCGGACTCATAGTAATTCTCCTTTTTTTCAGCCTCCCAAGTGTTGGGATTACAGGCATGTGCCATCATGTCCAGTCTCAATTGCCATCTCAGCATGCACTGGGGATAGAACTGGCATAGCACACTCAGGATTGAACCCCTGTCCCTGAACCTACCTAAGAAGGTACTTTTACCACTGAGCTATCTGGCAAGCCCCCAATACTATTGATTATTGAGTGTTGACTTTGTATCCTGCTACACTACTGAATTTGGTTATTAAATCTACAAGTCTCTCAGTGGATTTTTTGGCATCTTCTATGTATAGTCTCATTATTAATACAAGGTCAACACTTTTGGAGTGTTGACCAAAAGATCTTCTGGGGAAGAAGATCTCCAAAACCTCCGTTTCATGGAATGAAAGCAACACGTTTCTGCCCCCACCCCCTTTATAACCCATAGGCTCTGTGGTTAGCACTTACTGAAACTCATTCTGGAAAAGTTAACCAGAACTGCAAAGTGAGATTCGGTCCAAATAAATAAATAAGAAACTTTCATTCTGGGGCTGGTGAGATGGCTCAGTGGTCTAAAGCACCTACTTAGAACAAGCTAAGCCAAGCAAAGCACAGGGACTGAGGTTCAATCCCCCAGCACCACATGCCAGCCAGTCCCGCCCCCTGGTGGACTGAGCTGACCACACACACACAAAATAAATAAATAAATAAAATTTAAAAAAGAAACTTTCATTCTGGTATAAAACCAATGGCTACTTTAAAAGAGAAACTAAAAAAATAATATTTCTAGGAAAAGGAAGCATATTTGGGCTTTTTTTGGAGGGAGAAAATGAGGTGGTGAAATAGACTGAAACCTGCACAGCAAGTAAAAACCATTATGAGAAGTTAGAGAACAGGGCCGCAAAGGAAAGCATACAACAGCAACAAACATCACCACAGTTGTCTGGAGAGGATTGCAGAATCAGGAAACCTCTGTGGCCTTCCCAGAGAAGAGGGCCATGTCATCTGCAGTCTGCTTCTCCTAGGACCAGGTGGAGTGTACCCAAGACGAACAGGTATGAGAAAGACTCTAATAGAGGCCACAGGCGAGGCAAACTCAGTTGCATCTGCAGACACTGGGGCATGGGTAAGGATAATGCAGCCTGGGTATTTGTAACAATATTAACAGTAAGACACTGAATCAGGCCTCTTGCTTTATCACTTGTAAAAATGGCTTCTATAAGTGCGAAGAACAGTATCTGAATCTAAAGCTCATTCTCCAGAAAATCATGGAAGCATTTATAACAAAATATATTACTTTCAGAAAAATGATAATCAAAGCTATCCCTTTCTAGCTTAATTTACATTTATGGGCTTATATGCTCAGAGTAATTACTTTAACAATATATAATAGCCCTCATAATATAACAGTTCATTGCATCATCTATCATGAAGATTATCATATAAAGAAATACTACCATTTACTTCTGGCCAAATGCTAGTAGTTGCAGATGCCACAGAAATAATAGTAAGAATGTGCCATTGTTGGGCACTTAACACATGTTAGGTTGTAGACCACTCACATCAAGTGTATTGTCTCATCTAATTCTCATAACAATGCATGAGGCAGATGCTGTTACTATCTCTGCTCTACAGGTGATGAAACTGTGGAGTACATAAAAATTGAAAACCTGACAGAGGAGGATTGCAACCTGGAAATCTCCCTCCAGATTCTGACTTGACTGCTATACTCTTTAATTGTTTAGCAATATATGACATAGAACTTGTGAAGGCTTTCTTTGACTCTTGCAATGACAAATGAAGTATCCAATTTTATATGTGAATTTGCAAGAGGAAGAAAACATAGTATTAAGTTTCCCTACTGATTATTTGTCCTCCCAATGCAGAAATATAATAATAGTATTTCCATGTCTGATTGACATTTAGCCTCCCATAAAAAGCAAAGCCATCATCAACCCCATGATCAGAAGGCTACCAAGTACCGGAAGTAGGAGTTAAGGAAAAATCTGTAAATTTTCTTACAGTTAATATCTATTAATAGGTAGGTTGTAAAATAAAGTCTGACTTTTAAATTAATTATCCAAATGATCTTGCTGTGTGTAGGAGCTAAGTTTTATGTTGTGTTAAAGTGCCCTCTGCAGCAAGCATTAAAATATCAGCTCAAGGTATGTTTACGGGCTATTTCAGCAGCAGTTCCTTACATTAAGTCCAACTCCATCAGCCACAGTCCATTTTTATTCCACGGTCATTTCCATTCATTATTAACATCTTTTGGAATGCAGGAACTATTTTTGAAAGGAAATGAGCCAGTCAGACATATCTGGAGGCTTCACAGATGGCAGTTTTTAGAATAGTTTTGTTTTCATTTCGCTGTGGAAAAGTCCTCTTAGACCCCTTCACAACATGCAATAATGCACTCACGTTAACTGATACATGATGCATGCTTCTGCTATTTTTCCTCTGCTTCACTTGGCAATTAAACACATGATTTCCCTGCAAATGACTATAATTTTTTGCTTCCATAATATTTATGTCAACTCCAAAGGAGCTGGGAGTTGGCATCCTGAAAACCTGACCATCTGAGGCAATGGCAGCAGCGTGTAATTTTATCTGTATCCACTAATTACTGGATGATCAGAACACCAGAAATAAAAAATCATATGCTAAAAAACCATAATGCATGCCCTCAGCTGGGTAAATCAGTAATTTGAAGCCATGTGCAAATGAGCGCAGAACTTTCTGTGAATGATTTATTGCTGTTTAGCGAATACATACTGAGTGCCAAAAATATTTTACTTGACCTGAACTATAAACTTTAAAATAACTCAAAGCACTCCTCAGATCACTTCAAGAAGTCTGAGGAAGCAGCCTTTTCTGGAGTTGAAAGGTTTGCTCGGCATTATGGCTCATGTGCCTCCCCAGAGCCTCACGCAGGCTTAGGTGGTACTTTCTCAGAGGTGGCTGGGTCTAGAGTGTGTGACGGTTCGCAGTGCAGTGCTAGGACTAAGGGTGCTAGGATTAAAGGGGGTGATTACTAAACCAGCCTAGTGATTGGTCTGGCACTGCTCTAATCTCAGTAGCCTGAATACAACACAAGGGACAGAAAAGGCTTGTCTTGTCCCTTGCTTGCTTTGCGACCTTCTGCCTGCCATGGACTGTGCCTGCTCTGTGATGCCCCTCTGCCACACCACCTGCCGTGCAGCCACTTGATTCTGGGATGCAAACTGGGAGCTAAACAAACTTTCCTTCCTTTAACTTTCAGCGTTTTGCTGTCTCAGAAAAAAAAATAAAGGATCTGAGACGATTAAAGAGCAAATGTTTTACATGAGAGTCTCTGAACAAGGTGTGATCATTTAGAGACAAAATTAAGACATGGAAACTCCTGTGATTATTTGCATTTCTGTCCTAGGTCTTATGAAAAGGAGATGGTATGGGTCATGAGTTTTTGTTGCAACCCAAGAACTGTCGGCTCTCTCCTTTCACACTCTCAATTCACTGGGTATTGATCATTAAACTAGCACAATTGTTTCATTTCACATTTAACATAACTGAGGGCCAGAGAGGTGAAACTATTTTCTCTAATGATGCAATGAAATAATGGAAGCGCTGAGGAAAGAACCATTCCTTCACTTGCACCTCACCACCCAAGTTCCCCCCTGCATTCAGGATCCCACACATGGTGCCTGGCCTGACCAACAGAAAACAAATGGGCCTGAAGGTACGGTCGTAACAGAAGCTTCTCTCTCCTTGCACTTTGCACCGCAGCTCTGATTTACATCAACTTGGTAAATATTTAGTGGGTGCTGACTAGTCTCCTAAATCAACATTCACTATTCCCTTGGCAGTATAAAAACAATGCATCACTTTCTGTTATTCACGGAAGTTATATTCTTCAGTCACTACAAATACTGAATTAGCAAATATTGAACCACTGCTCCTAAGGAAATAAAGGGTTAGGTTTCTTTGAGCCTCTGGTAACAGTATCTGTGCGAACTGATTAATACACAACCTTGTTTGATGTGTGCTTCTTTTAAAGACAACTTCTTTAATATATATTCTTAATCCTCTAGCATTGCATTCATGGCCAATACCTCCATAACTCAGGCCTAAATAAGGTTTATCCAACACACACGCTTCTAAGGTGAACTTAGGAACACCAGACAGTGCTCCAGCATTACACTTGGGAGCTGTTTCAAGCAAGGATGTGAACAATGAAATTACAAAAACTCAAAACACATGTTACTGTACAGACTGTGAAATGAATACCTCCTGACAATATGAACGCTGAAACAAGAAGCTAATGTAAATCCTTACTTGCCCCCCCAGGGGAAGGTGGACATCAGCTGACTCAAACTTTTGCCACTTATATTTCTCATAAATGACCATAAAAGTGCCACAAGTATTGATTTTAGGGTTACAAATAAATTCTAGCAAATAGGCCAGTTCACAAACAAGACCCATAAATAATAAGGATCCTTTGCAACTCTGCTGTGGACAGAGCCAAATCGTGTAAAAGCCAGAAAAGCAAAGAAAAAAGAGAGGACTGACCTCGGAATGACCACACAGAGGGCACAGGAGATGGGTTGTCAAGGAATGATGGGATCAAGAGTGGGATGTCCAGGTAGCTTCTTCAGGTCTTCTTTTAGACTCCCTAGTACAATAGGATAAAAATGTCTTCTCTTTCCTGAGACTTTTGTTTAATTTTCTTGCTACAGAGAGGTAGGAATTATCAGGGCATACCTGGTCTGAAACACAGTTCTAAATACCTTTTGTCTGTCAAGCATCATAGGATTACAAGAGTAATACATGTTCCTCTTTCCCAGCAAACATAGAAGAGGACAGCAGACGAACTCCATTGCAACAAAGATGTTTTACAACCACCAGTTAAAATGCACAATGTAGTAAAAGAATGTAGCTTTGTGGTTCTTGTCTCTAGTGTAACCTTATCCTAACATTGACCATAAACACCTGACTTCTTGAACAGTCTTCAAACCACATCTTGCTACTTAGCTCTTAACTAATAAGTTGAATACAATCTTTGACTTGTGTCTATTTTATGTTGGCAAAAGTCATTATAAGGCATTTTTGAAAGTTATACTTGAGCATTTTGTTGATTTTCACATTAGAATATAAGTTGGACAAGGGGAGTAATTTTTGTCTGTAGCACCAGAGCTTTTCTCCCACGTGGTGTGCACAAAATTTAGAATTTCACTTTCAGTGGTTCTAAATTCATCTTGAACATTCTTTTCCCTTCTGTTGACCTTTAAACACCACTCTATAAATCTGTGCTCTTCTTTGGCTTTATTCCCTTTTCTTTGTAAAGGTAAGAGGACATCCAGAAGAAGAAAAAGATGTTTAAATCTGTTTGAGACTTCCTTTTTAGTACAGATTTATAGTCAGACAAGGTAGTTAAGTGGAGTTGTGTCATAAAGAGAAAATTAACACATGAAAAATTCTAATCCATCATGTTTATTGCATGCATGAACAGAAACAAATCACTTCAAGCTACACTGAAGCTGTGACTAGCAAGGAGACTAGATGGTTCTCACCTATTTGTTAGCTGAAGGAATTTTTAGGGAAAATCTTCTCATTTTACATCAATCAAATGTCTCTCTTCAAAGAGAAGAGAAGAAAGAGTGAAGTAACTCATGAAAGCAGGAGAAAAGAAATCATTTGAGTCTTATTTCCTGGGAAATCAATTTAGAAATTTTCTCTGGATGCTTAGAGCTTTTTGGGAGGAAGAAATGAGAAAGTTTGTTGTGAAGAAAGGAATTTGATCTCCAAATCCATCCAGGCAAGGGCTAAGCTTATCATACACCCTAGGAGAGGAGAACTTATATAGCACTATCACACAGAAATGAAACAGAAACAGATATGCAATTTTAAGTTTTGTAGTAGCTGCATTCAAGAAAGTACAAATAAAAGTAAAATTGATTTTAATAGTGTATTTACCTAATTCAACATATCCAAAGTACTATTAGTTCAACATGTAATTGAATAGGGCTAGCAAGATATCTCAGCAGACTAAGTGCCTGCTTTGGCAAGCTCAGAAACCAGGGGTTTGATCCCCAGTTTCTCATGCCATTCCAGCCCCGCCCCCAGAGCATGCTGAGCCAGCCGAGTCTGGGCATGGTGGCACATGTCTATAAGCCCATTGCTGAGGAGGCTGAAAACAGGAGGATCATAATGAGTCCAATTTGTGTAGTAAGACCGTGTAGATCCTGTACCAAATACATAAAATTTTTTTAAAATGTAATCAAATCAACAGAAAAATAATGAAATATTTTGTGTTCTGTTTTAGATGTGGACTGAACTTTATGCTTAGATCTGATGTGTACTTGGCACTTAGTACATGTTGCAATTCAGACTAGTCACATATCAAATAGTTAATAGTCACTCCTGGTGCCAGGCTACCATGCTGGACTAGGGGAGTCTAGCAGAAGCCATTCCTTCCACATGGCTTTGGATTAGCCCTCTGCATCTTCCCTTCTGCTACCCAGAGTTACAAACACAGATATTACTTCCTTCATATGGCTAGGTGAAGACAGAAAGCCAGAATTTATGAGAAGGCCCCCACAATTAACGAGAAATGAGGATTCTTCTTTTTCTATCTTGACTTCTTTAGAGAATAAGGCCTTAGACCATATCTTTCATCAAAAACACAATCCAGAAGCAGTTTCTTTCTGAGATTTTCATATTCACTTATTTGCATCAATCCTGAAAGTAGTTTAAAAATGATTTAGAAGCAGGCTAAAGATTAGATCTTATTATCATGTATTATGCTTTGCATTTTTATGTTTCTTTATTGAGCTCCTTCTAGTTCTATGAGTCTATATAAGCTAAAAATTATTTTGTGGGTCCCCAAACTGCTTTTTCCTAGTGCCTTCAATTTAACCTAATGACTATAATTGTTTCTAATAATATCCATAATTATCCTTCATATTTATATTGGTTTTTCACACATATTATCTTGTTTGAGCCTCTGTGCACTCTCATGAGGTAGAATCCAGTTTACAAAGGAGGAGGCTGCGATTCCCACAGGGCTCGGTGCTTACCAAGGTCACACAGCACCCCAGGAAAGCGTTTCAGGAACATATTCAGCACCAAAACGTATCTTGGTGCCTGAAAATACATAAGCAGAAATTTTCTTGAAGTAAATTTTCAAATATTTCTGGAACTGTTTTGTTGTTGTTTTTTTTAAAGATAAGCTCATTTTAACACTGACATGTCATCTAGAATTAGGCTGCATAACGAGAATATTTGATCATGAAATTTTCTTGGATTTAAGTAGTTATATTTGCCTATTCAACAAATTAGCATTTATGTTTTCTGTCTCCTTAAGTTGCCAAAATCAAAGATTGGAAACTATGTAAGCATGAGCCTCCCTTAGCTTATTGTCTGCATACAGTAAACTTGAAAATATTTTAATGAATAAATGAATGTACATATCAATAGCTGTTATGGGTTGGGTCTAGATGGCCTCCCAAGCCTCGTGCAGTCATGGGCCGGCCAGGTGTCTGGAGTTTATCATTGACTCGTGGTCCAATGCTGGGATCATGGGTGTGAGTGCCTAGGGCAGGAGCCAGCACCAGCATGGGGGAGGGACAGAGGGGCGCTTCTGCTCCTCCCTTGTTGCTCTCACTGCTTTTGCTGCTTTCTGCTGCCATGAACAGCTGCCCTCTGCCATGCACCACTCTGCCTTGGAGCCAGCCAACTACGGACTGAAACCTCCACTAACTGGGAGCTAAGTAAACCTTTCCTTCCCTAATTTTGGGCATCAGGTATTATGTCCCAGCAATGAGAAAAAAGTAACTGAGACAACAACCATGATGTACAAATGTGTTTCCAACCTTGATGAATACTCTTATTTCGAGACAAACAAAAAGGAACATGTTATAGAAAGTACTTGTCTTTATTACATTGAAGAGGACACATACATAAAAGGTTAAGTCAACTGTTGTCCAATAGAAATATCCAAACCACACAGATTTCCAAGTAGCCACATTTTTCATAAGGCTAAAAGGAAAAAGCAAGCTTAGTTTTAGCCCAGTGTGCCCAAAATATTATCATTTGAACATATAGTGTTTTTAATTATTGGGATGATATTTTACATTCTTTTGTGTACACAAGCCTTGAACATTTGGTATGTATTTTGCACTACAACATTCCTTCTTTCAGCCTAGTTACCTTCCAGGTGTTCACCAGACACATGTGGCTAGTGGCTCTTATACTGGGGCGTAAAGTCTCCACAGCAGAAAAGAAAAGACTTCAGGCCTCTTCTTCCTCACCATCCCAAAAATAATTATTAAATATACACCATGTTTCTGGTGCTGTAGGTATAATTTGGAAGAAAAATATTAAATGAGATCCTTGAACATTTGCATAGTTCAGGTATGCTAAACAGAAAGATAGAATATAGAAATGGACAGTGACCAAAGCACATATGACAACAAAACTGACTCACAACCTCTGGCAGCAATCAGCCAGCTAGAGAAGCCAAATCACAACCTCCTCAGCAATTACCTAGCAGGGTCTGGAGTTGGCCAATAACTGCCAGTTTTTTGTAATTTTTGTCCTTTTCCCAAATCAGGGCCAACAAAAGAAAACCAAACATGCCTCAGACCAACCAGTTCAGCTAACTAAAGAGAGTCACTTCTATACAGACCTGCTTCTTACCCCAGGATGACAGGAAAGACCCTTGGCTGTGCCCTCCAGGAGCAAACCATTGTGCTGGTCTCACTCAGTGAGTGAAGGACCAGAGAGGAACACTCTTCCCTCACTTAATTTGGCACTTAACAAAAGCACACACAAATTAATGTTTGGTAAATGGTTTTAAGCACCACCAAAAAAAAAAAAAAAAAAAAAAACGCTGTATGAATGAAAATGTGTCACCACACATCAACACCTTAACTGTCCTAAGATGTGAATGCTAACTCTTCTAAAAAGACTTTTATTAGGGGTGCCAGAGATAGCTCAGTAGAATAAGTGCTTCCCTGGCAAGCACAAGAATCTGAGCTCAATCCCTGGTTCTGCCAAACAAAACAAAACAAAACAAAACAAAAAACAGACTTTTATCTTGCTACTTACTTGAACTTCAACAAATTCTTGGCAAAACTAAAAGTACTATTTTTTCAGTAGATTTAACCATTGAAAAAAGGCTTTTTCCTTATCGCCCTGTTTCCTTGTCCTTTTTTGCTTATTTCTCAGGTAACTTCTGTGAAAAACCCAAGGGGTTCCTGGCATTCCTTCAGACAGAGATAAGAGGAAGGAGATAAGAAGTTTTCTTTAAACAAAATAACTGTGGTTCACTCAGGGGTAGTCCAAATAATTGTTCTTTAATTATATTGTTATTAATAAATAGTTCCCTTTCTTACCCAGGCAAAAAGAACTATGCCAAAGGTTAAATGGTTTGATTGCATTAACCTGAAGTAGTCTTTATGCTGACTGAATTTCAGATAATTTAACCTACAGAGGGAAGTTTTCTTCACTTGAGCACTTATTAAAACTTCACTAAAATTATTTTTAGATCTTAGAATAATACATGGGGCATTTTAATTTTATGTTCATCTGAGGTCTACATACTTTTCCATGGCTCTTTCATTTACTGTACTTCATTCCATATGCATGTTCTCTGACTAAAAAAAAAAAAAACCCTAAAATAATGAGCTTGAATATTTGAAGAAATAATATGAGAAGTATTTTGAGATGTGGAGCCTGTAATTAGAGACACCCAACACTTAATTACTCTTATGGTATGCTGCGCTCTTTCCTGCTTCTGCGTACCTTTAGATCTTCTCTAAGTGCCCGCTGTCAGACATGTAACCTACACTGTTTTAGTATTGTTTCTGTGTTTTGTGTCTCCAGTTGGTTTGTGAATTGTGACTTTTAATACACATTTAACTATCTTATGCAAGTTATGAAAAATATACGCAGTGCCATAGGTCAATTAAAATGTTTCTTTAATCCACGAGAGGGAGAAATTTTATAAGGGTTTACACTGTACAATTTTGGTTATGTTTAAATTAACTAAATTATTTTTTAAAAAAACTAAAACTTTTATCAGAACAATTTGTAAGAGGTTCAATAAGTTCGAATGTTCCAGCCCCCTAAAGAGTACCTTATTTACAAAGGACTTTTTAGCTGGAAAAGCTGGTAGGTCAAGCCTAATGTATACAAAATATATTTAGCCATTTTGACTGTCTGAAATTTTCAAGAGATAGTTCAGCAAGTCCAAGATCTTAACTGTCATATACTCATTCCTCTTAGGCCTGTGCTGAACATTTCTTAAAAAGAATCATTACTCTGAAATATTTATTGGCAAAATATTAGAAAGTCCCAGGTAAGGTGAATTGTATGACTTTGTCATCAAATAGCACAGGACCCCACCAAAAAGAACTCTTAGACTTTGCTTCCTAGAGGTTCTCTTGAAACACTTAAGTGACTCAGCCAAGTCCTACCCAGTACTACATCACAAAAACAGTAACTAAGACCTAGAACCTATCGATATTCTTAGACACATCTTCACTTAACCAAAGTTAAAAAATAAAAACTTAAAAATAGAAGACATAAATGAGTAGGAAGACAGATTTTCTCTGTACAAATCAGATGTTTAGATTTGACTAAAAGATAACATTAAGAAGCACTGCTGAGTCAAGCACAGTGGCCAATGCCTGTAATCTCAGCACTTGGGAGACTGAAACAAGAGGTTCTCTGGGAGTGCAAAGCCTGGGCTACAAAGAGAGTTCAAACCAGCCTAGACTACATAACAAACCCCATCTCAAAAAGACAAACTTAATTAATTAAAATAAATAAACACTGAATATAGGAACTCTGAGCAATGATTCTTTCCCTTAGTGTAGGATTCAGCACTGGCTGGTTTCCTTTAATCATCTATAAAATAGAAATAGTACCAATAATACTTCATGGATTCACTGTAAGGATTAGAGAACTTTTTTTTTTTTTTTTTTTTTTTTT
>NDGN011552020.1:0-10511 GCA_002564285.1 Tympanoctomys barrerae | reverse complement strand
CAGAGACTCAGAGGCACAACATTCATAAATACATTTAACATTGTCAAGCATTCAAAAGATAAATGAAATCATATAGCAAAAAAAAATCCATCTGTAATTTTGACCTTTCCGAGGATGGGAAGAATCTTTTGGCAGGTCAGAAATCTCTATAACAAAGATTCCTGTAAGAGAAAAAAAAGTAGGGAGATTTATGTTTTTATTCAATTACTTAAGCATATATAAAAATTCTAGAATTTACTTTAGTACTATTTCAGTTTTTGCCCAGCTTTCTTAAAGGAAAATGGATATATATTTTCAGTTAGTTTTCACAAACTATGGCACATTAATATTGCATAATATTATGCAACAATAAAAAAGCATGAACTACTGCTATAGTCAACAATTTGGATGGATGTCATGGGCATCATTCTGAATGAAAGGCCATTCCAAAGGATTACATTTTGTGTATAATTCCAGTTATATAGCATCTTCAAAGTGACGAAATTATAGAGAAAGAGAAAAAAATCCCTTGCCAGTTGCTAGGGATGGAGAGAGGACAACTATAAAGAGGTATCACAAGACAGTGGGCCCTCTGGTGCTGATGGAACAATGATCTTGTCCAGCATCCTGACTCGTGGTAGTCTGCCCACTGATCCCCTCATTCTCTCCAACATTTTCTCTGTGTGTTGCTTTGTGTTTCCAAGAGAATGGATCATTAATGGACTTACTCTTCTAGGGATCGATCTAGGCCTCGGTCAGGAGATCTATGGTGAGCACGTTCCGGTGAATGACATTTTGTATTTGGCTTCATTGAACTCAAATGATAAGCATTGCTTGAATAATTCTGGCGGCGAAGTTCTTGGACAGCCCTTTCCCTAAAACAAAATAGCAATGCTTTTAAGTTTTGTAGGTTGGTGCTATTAAAACTGTCATAAAACTGTATCTCAAAGAATACTTCAAAATCTAACTGTCAACTAGGCATAGTGGTGCACACCTGTAATGCCAGCACTTGAAAGGCTGAGGCAGGAGGGTCGCTGCAAGTTTGAGACCAGCCTGGGGGCTACAAAAGTAAGCACGAGGCCAGGCAAACTGTGTAGTAAGACCCTCTCTCTCAAAAAAAAATCTAATTGTCATGAAATAACTAAAACTTATAGTTACCTATGAAATAACACTCAGGCTAAGTAGTGTATAGATAATACACTTACCTTTCAAATCGCTCTGTCCCTAGTTGTCGCTTAGTAATGTCTAAATCAGCTTCCAGTTGTGTTACAACATTTCTAAACTGGGCTACATCTCTACTCTGGATGGCCCTGTTGTAAATGAAGGTAAGAATGACAATTAAATCTAAAACATAACCGTGACTTAAGTGTGTATTAAACCATGCTCATAGTGGTGTCTTAGTTAGATCTAAGTCAAATTGTGATTTTCATAGACAGACTTATTAGTGCATATAAATTATGATAATTTTAGATGTATTAAAATACAAATCAGCATCCTTAAAATGCCTAAACAGAGACTGGGCGTGGTGGTGTGCACCTGTAATCCCAGCGCTTGGGAGGCTATAAACAGGAGAATCACTACGAGTCCGATCTAGTAGTGAGACCCTGAACATTCTGTAGATCCTTCCCTAAAATACAAAGAAAAAAGTAGCCTAAACAATTCTTGTCCCCATTCAATTGCTTAACATTTTCTGTGTCAGTATCCCTATGTATAGATGAAACATCAAGAACTAGATAATGTAATATCCATCTATATTATCCATTAACTATAAATAATTTTTCTGAAAATACTTTGAAGTATTATTACATAATTGTTAAGCAGTACTACAGTATCATCAAGCAATAGTAGAATTCACTAGCACCACAATTAGTACAGTCTGTTTTATGTATATAATTCAATTAGGTGTTTTATATATACTTAAAATTTAATGTACATACTAACACAAGCAACTCTTTCACAGAATCTTCCATAAGGTTAAGTAACGTATCAAAACCCCTGTGACAAGGCACACTAGCATGAGAAAGATAAGGACCAATGAATGCTGCTTGCGCAGCACATTCTACGCTCTGTGCTTACTTTTAGGATGGAGTACAGACTGCCGAAATTTAAATGCTAATGATTAAGAACACGAAAAGTTTAATCATGCTATTCAGCTCTAAGTGATAGCACCAGTCAATCTAAAACAGAGTGTCCTGCGGATGGCAGGAGTTTGGGCACTCTTCCCTCGGCAGATTTCCTCCAGAGAAAGGGACCCTGCAGAACCAGTTGAAGGTATCGCAACAGTCCAGCTACAGTAACTGAGCAGAACGTCTCAGGCACAGCTGCTAGGACCTAAGAGCAGTTTCTGAGAGACGAGCACTCTGCTGGTGCATGGCCCTGCAAAGGCATGATTTCTATACTTCCCCAGGTCCTGGTCTCAGATCCAAGGACAGAATAAGGAACATTAAAAAGTGTTATAGACAGGACAGCTACAAATACAGGTTAAGGAACCCCACCAGTTTTTGTAAGAGGTAACCGATTTTAATACAAGAATCGTTCACCATCCAGGCAGATATTTTAACCCAAGTCTCCACCCAGCATCCTTACAATAATGTGTTGGTGGAGCCCAAGATTCTACACAAACAGCAAACAGAAAAGGCCAAAATCAATGGGGTGAGAAAGCGCTTGAGATTTTGTGAACTCGGCTTTTCCAGGTACCCAGTATATGCTCCTAGGTATGAAAGAAATACCATGTGACAAACGCAAAGACTAGGTATTAACACCAGGGGGGTTCAGAGTGCTTATTTTCTTTCATTCTGGTTTCTAAAGGCAATATTTTAGATCAGACATTCTATTCAATTGCACCTAAAACTGCTGGAAATAGCAGAGATGGTTCAACTTAAATATCTCTGATAAGAAAAAGCAACATATAATGATACTAAATCTTAAACAAATCAATAATTCTGACCCTCAAGTTAACTAATGGCAAATTATAAGTTAAATTCTTTAGAGTCCACCTTTAAAATTCTCCTTATTTATTAAGTATGAAATATTAATATGTCTTTATTTTCTTATATTGCTAACCAACTCACATTTTATTTTCTGCCAAGCAAAGGTGTTCTTTAAGAAGCTGAATTTCAGATTCTTTTTCTTGAAGGGCTATCTGAGACTGATACTCTTTGTCTCGATTGGCCACCAGCAAAGCTTCTAGATTCTGCATGGAGATTCTCTCATTTGTCATCTGACTCCTGAGGAGTTCTATTTCAGAACGAGCAGAATCTAATTCATTCTCCATCTGTACAATAATAGGAACATATCTAAACTTATTCCTATTCATTCATGTAACTGACATTATCAGGAACTCAAAAGGTTTTGTAGTATGTTGCAAACTGACAACCATTTTTAACTTATTTGAAATTTTGTCTCCTTAACCAGTGTACATAGCACATATGCACATAGTGTCGCTTTCTCTACCTCTGATCATATCAGAAAACTCCTTACATCATTTCATTAATCCTGCAACCAATTATTAACTGCAACCAATTTCCATTTCCAGTTTGATATTTCTCTGTATATTTCTGCAAGTCTGATAATGGTGATGTCCGTGACTAGTACTTTGAATCAGCCAAGTTATAAACACCTAAGCACCTTCTGGAATATCACTATACTCTATAGTTAAGGAAAATAAGAAGAAAATATACTTTCCTTTTCTTGTATAAACCTGTGGGAAACTTCCCTTTCAAAATTATGAGCTGAGATTAAAAACTACAGTGAATATTTTTCATAAAAATAAAAAATAATGATCACAGTTAGACAGACCCCTTCAAAATACCTCCTCTCTTTGAACACACTTAGCACATCCTTCTTGCCACTTTCTGAAGCAGTTCTAGACGTCTTCTGTGCATCTTTTCATGGCTGTTTCAATGTGCTGAATCAATTCAAAATGTTTACAGAAATTTTTGTCAAATAAAAATACTGAGGTGTATCTTCACCACTGTATCTGGCAGCATGCAACTTCTGGCTCATCCTCAAAGTCAAACTAACCATGAAAGGTAAATGTTTTATGCTGACTGAAGGCAGCTACAACAGCACAACTAATGGCAAGAAAAAGGATTTTCAGAACTGCTTCAGACAGTGGCAAGAACCATGGGATGTGTGCTCAAAGTGAGCAATATTTTAATGTTCAAAGTGAGGACTAATGGCAAAGTATTTTACTGTAATACATAAATAAAAATCTATGTTTATCACATTTTTCAATCTCACCCGCCCTAAAATATGCTGTGTCAAATTTCCCTTGAAAAGAATGAAGAGCTATTATTTAGAAAAAAATTCTTTAACTCGCATTATACATTATGATAAATGCTATATCCATCAAAAAGTTACATGTGGAAAGATATCTTCAAATTCTAGTAAAGAGAAATGAATTAAAATTAAATTGTTGAAGTGGAGACAGCTAGGTAACAGGGAAGGAACTTCTTAAGGTAGATATAATGAAGAAATAAATTTAACCACTATAAAAATAAACATTTTTATAGTCCACATAAACTTAGTTTGAAAGACAACTACTGGAAGAAAACTCAGTTGGGCCAGGGAGATGGCTCAGTAGAATAAGCGCTTGCCTGGCAAGCGCAGGGTCTTGAGTTCAATCCCTGGTACCGCAAAACAAAAACAAAAACAAAAACAAAAACAAAAAAAACCCTCAGTAAACAGTTAATATTTTTACTGATAAAGTAAACTTAAACAAATTGGTGAGAAACATGCACTAACTGTATGATCAAAAAATTTAAAATGAAATAAACAGTAATCATATAGAAAATATTTACCCTTTCTAGTAGATATAAACTAAAACAAGATATTATTTATAGTCTACAAGTTTTTTATCTTAACACCCTGACCTTTTGGGCTGGCTACTTATCCGCTGGATGGGGCTGCACTGTGCATTAGAGGATGCTTGTCAACATGTTTGGCATGCTCTACCTATAGATCCCTCCTCTTCTTCCCCTGACTCTGGTCACAATAAGCAAAAATACATCTGGAAAAAGTAAAATTGCATCTGGATATTGTTGTTTTTCAGTTGCACTGAAAAGTGTAACACAGATGTTATTCTAGCGTACTACGCCGGCAAATTCACTGGTTTGTGTTGAAGAACATGAAAGGAGGCGACAGTAGTCTTATATACTTTTGCCAGCAGCAGCGCAGAATGGAACATCACTGTCTTGGCAACAGCTTGCGTGGCATGTAACTCACACACCATACAACCCACAATTTAAAGGATACAATTCAATGATTTTAAATATATGAAGAGTTATGCAACCACTACTGCGATGTGATGTTAGAATTTCACTACCCAAGGAAGAAACTCAGCACTCATTAGCACTCAACCGCCACCCTGCCGTGGCCCTAATAATCCTTAATCTACTCTTGTCTGTGATTTGCCACATTCTGGGAGTTTCATATGAAGAGAATCATGCAATGTGTACATGGTCTTTTTTAATAGGCTTTCTTCACTTAGAATGTTTTCAAGAGCCACTGATAACATAACCAGCTGGTATTAGTAGTTTGTTTTTTATTACCTGATATTCTATTGTACAGACTTACCACAAATAACCATTCATAAATTAAAGTATCTTAAGTTATTATACACCTGGGTAATCATATATGCAATGCTGTCATGGCACCAGTATACAAGATTTTGTGTACACATATGCTTTCATCTGTTTGGCTACTTAAGATTGGAATTTCTGGGCTTTATGATATTTTTACCATTTGAGAAACTGCCAAAATGTTTTCCAAAATAGTCTCACTGTGTTACATTCTCATCATCAGTGTATGGAGGTTCCATTTTCTCCACATCCTTGTCAATATTTTTGTTTCCTTTGCTTTGCTTTAATTAATTAATTAATTAATTATTTTATATTGTGTGAGGACAGAAAGGGCACCTCAGGAGGTTCTAAGGCTAGGACATTCTATTAGCACTATTGCTTTAGCAAACCTGGTTCCCTTAGCTCCTGCCACATCATGCAGAGCTAGTGATTGAGTTTGCACCATTTTTTAAAAATTATAGCTACCCTAGTGGTGATGAAATGCTATAGTTTTGATTTGTTCTTTCCTAACTATTAATGATGTTGAGCATCTTTACAAATGCTGATTGGTCATCTGTGTTTGGGTCTATAGAGGAATGTCAACTAACATCTTCGCTTATCTTCTTATTTGAGTTATAAGTACTATAACCCAAAATGTATAAGTATATATTTTGAATACAAATTTCTTATAAAGTACATGATTTGCAAGTGTCTTTTTCCTACTTTGTACATTACTGTTTTACTTTCTTGTTGATACCATCTGCAGCAAAAAGGTGCAGGTAATTTTTTAATGAAACCCATATGATCTTTATTTTTTATGTTTTTGATATGAACTTGTAAAGCTGCTGCTTAACTCATGGCCACAAATATTTGCTTCTGCGTTTTCTTTTTTAGAGTGTTTTAACTCTTATATACAGATCCATAATTCATTTTATCATTATGTATGACATAAAGTTGGAACCCAACTTCCTTTATGTATGTGTGTGTGTGTGTGTGTGTGTAGGTGTAGAGGATTAATTTGATAGTGTTTGCTGTAGTTTTTTCATAGATGCTCTTTATGAAGTTGAGAAGGTTTCTATCTGTTCCCTAGTTTTGAATGCCTTTTTCATACAAATCTTAAGAGTCTTCTCTCAGATGCTTTTTCTGAATCTATTGAGGTGAACATTCTCTATTATTTTCTATTGACTCAATTTCTTACATATTTTTTATTATTTTGTTTAATTTTATAACTTTAGGTTTAATATGATGTTGTGCTTTTCCCCAGTGTCTTAAGTGTAAGGTTAGATTAGCGGTTTGAAATCTGCAGAAAAATTTCCAGAACTGGTAAATGAGTTTGGCAAGGTCAAAAGGTAGAAGATAAAGATTCAGAATTAGTTGTATTTTTATACACTGGCAATGAACACATTGAATGCAAAATTAAAACTAAAATACTATTTAAAGTAATTTTAAAAGTGAAAAGGTTTTTTATTTTGTAACTGTAAATCTCATAAGACATGTAAAGGATGTATGTGCTGAAAACTACATAAAGTTAATATAAGAAAATAAGGCATACTGTGTGCATGGACTGGAAACCTCAACAAAGTAAAGACATTAATCCCTTACAAACTGGTATTTAGGTCTAATAGAACTCTATCAAAATCTCACCATCATTTTATTTCATAAATATAGAAACATTATTCTCATACTTATATGGAAAGGAAAAAATAGCTAAAGCAATTTCAAAAAATAAAGTAGATGCATTTGTATAGCTACTATATAATTGTGATTGTGTTGTATTGATAGAAAGATAGACACGTAGATCAATGTAAAGGAACTAAAGGCCAAAAACTAGGTCCACACACATAGATTCAAATGATTTTTCACAAAGTTACAAAATCAGTTCAACAGCTTATACTGTTGTTCCATAGCTTTTTTCAACAAATTGTACTAGAGCAATTGGACACAAAATCAACCAACCAAGAAAACCTTGGCTCAAACATTATTTTGCAGAAATCTGACTCAAAATGTACTATGAAATTAAATGTGAGAAATAAAACTATAGGGGGCCAGAGAGATGATGGCTCAGTGGAATAAGCACTTCCCTGACAAGCACAAGGGCTTGAGTTCAATCCCTGGTTCCGCAAATAAATAAATAAATAAATAATAAAACACTTAGAACAATAACAGGAAAAATATTTGAGACTTAGAACAATACAAAGAATTATTAGACTTAAAACCAAAAACATGACCTACAAAAATCGTAAGTTAGATTTCTTATAAAATTTTGCTCTGAGAAAGACCCTGTTAAAGAGTATAAAAGTGGCTAGGTCTATAATGAGAGGATAGTGCAAACTATATATCAGATAAGGGTCTAGTATCTAGAACACATAAAAATCCTCTATAGTAAAGACTAAAAAGAGCAACAATTCAATCAGAACATAGACCAAAGATATAGGTATTCCATGAAAAAGATATGCAGATGGAAAATATCTACCCAGAAAGTTTCCATCTCAATAACCACTATGGAAATGCATATTAAAACCATAACATACCACTATACACATATTAGAATGATTAAAATGAAAATGATGATAAAACCAAATGCGGACAAGGATAAAAATAAACAAAATTAACTTGTACATTGTTGGTGGGATGTAAAAATGATAGATACTTGGGAAAAGTTTGGAACTGTCTTTAAAAAATAAGCATGCAATTAACATATAACCTAAAAATCACAGTCCTGGGCACTTACAGCAAAATGAAGACTTACAGGCACACGCGCACGTACACACACACACACACACACACACGTGTAACTACTTGTAATGCCTCCAAATTGAAAACAACCTAACTGATCTTCAGTGGATGAATGATTAAACAAACAGTGCTACGCCAATGTTATGAAATATGATTCAGCAATCAAAAGAAATGAACAATCACATACGTAGCAACCTGAAGACTCCACAGAGAATTATGTTGCGTGAAAAAGCCAATCCAAAAAGGTTATTGCATGATTCCATTCATATAACATTCTTGAAATGACAAAATGACAGAAATGAAGAACACATTAATGGTTGAAAAGATTAAGAAGGTCCTTTCTTAAGTGACACTATAAAGGGCAACATAGTGGATCTTGGGATAGAAAAATTCTGTCTCTTGCTTGAATCATCATCAATATCTCTGCTGTATAGTTTTGTAAGATGCTAACAGTGAGGAAAACCAAATAAAAAGTACATGAGATTGCTCTGTATTATTATTAAACTAGATGGAAATCTACCCGTTATCTAAAAACAGTTTAGAAAAAAAGCATTTGAATGTCCCCTTCCTATATAGCACAGCTGAAGAAACAAAAAATAAGTAATATGCTCCATGCATTTGGGATTACAAATTGAAGAGATAAAGACATGTACACAGATATGTCAAGGTGAAATAAATTTAGAAGCATTTTAATGTACTGTGGGAATAGGAAATGAGCTACAAAATTTAGAGTAAAAAATCTTTAAAATATTTTTAAATTACCATACTTATATATAGTTCTATTAAAGGCAATGATTTTAAAACATTAAAAAGATACTGGATCAGGGGATGTAATTCAGTGGTACAGCACTTGCCTGGCAAATACAAAGCCCTGGGTTCAATTCCTGGTACCAAAAAAAAAAAAAAAAGATGCTAGAATATACTGACTTGGTCATAGTCTACTACTTTTGTAAACTATTATGTCTTCTGGTACTTCAGCTTTATATTATTTCAGTTGTCAGAACAACATGAAGGGACTTTTGCAATTTGAAAATATAAGGTAAAACAATTTTTTAAATAAAAGTACATAGTTTCAATTTTTATAGCAAGCATCTATGAGTTACTTTCATCATTAAAGCATTTTCCTAAAATAAAAAATAACTGAACGAAGAGTGAGAATTTGGGCATGTATCATTTCATTAAAATATTAGTAGATTCTTATAAAATTAACTAGACATGATTCTCAAATGCATCATCAAATAGTAGATACAAAATGGGAAGTTCAACAGGGTTTGGTATGAACACTACTGTGAGCACGACCGCACCTTGCTGGCACCCGTTACACTGTGCAGCTGCTGCGCCTGGCCCTTCAGGATCTGGTCTCCATTTCTCTAGGCCCAGCCTGCAGCCAGTTCCTTCCTGCCACATCAGCCAATTTGAGTTGCTTACTGTTCACTCAAGAATTCACAAACACCCCATACCTTGCACCCCAAGGCCAAAAAGGAATCCCTTCTATGAAACTTTGAAAATAAGTATTTCTTATTAGTGTAATGCTCATTCCAAGTTATTTGTGTGGCGACACTTAGAGGACTTGGATGCAAGGGCGGAACTTTTATCTTCTGGATATTAAATTCCCAGTGGCAGGCAAACTGTCAGCCACAAAGCAAATACGATCAACTGAATTACAGTTTGAAAGAACCCAGCCAACTATTAAATAAAATTAACTTAAGAGAACACCATTCAGGTTGTAATTAATCTGACTAACACTCAAACTTATGGCTCTTTGTTAACTGCTATGTCAATATAATTTATAATTCTTTAGACTAAAAGTAAATCAAATTGTATGCTCAAAAAAGTCTGTTCTTGCATACTGGGAACATAACTGTCATAAATTAATTCGTGAATTTAAAAAAATCTAAAAATTAATAAAAACTAAATCTAAAGTTGAAAGATATAACTCAATGTAGTATTTAATAAAAAACAGCTTTAAAATTGCAGTAATATTAAGAGTAACAGTCATTTTTAAAGAACCTTTTAAAATGTATTACAGCTGGACATGGTGGGACACACCTGTAAGTCCAGCACTCCCGAGGCTGAGGCAGGAGGACCGCCATGAATTCAAGGCCAGCCTTGACTATACAGCAAGACTCTGTCTCAAAAAGAAGCCAAAACATAAAATGTATTACATACCATTTCTATTTCTTGATCCTTAGCAACCAGCTGCCGATTAAGAAGTTCTTTGCTTGAGTCAAGTTT
>NDGN011552015.1:9144-20211 GCA_002564285.1 Tympanoctomys barrerae | reverse complement strand
AGAAGGTCAGTGAAATCCCCTCAGGATTTATCCTGAGATCCTGTACCTCAGATTTTAGAACCTCTGTCAGTGTCAGCCATGTGGGTGAGTCACGGCCATTGCTTGGCCAATGTGTTTCCTTACTTTTAAACTCTAACTTTGGTTGGAATGACCTCAGGTTTTCTGCCTGGCTTGTTTCCTAAGTCTACGCTACACAGGTCAGACTACAGAGTGAATGCTGGGTGTCCCTATTATCGTAACAGACAACTTTCTCCGCAGAGGGTCTAAAAGTTAAGCTACTGTTTGAAGTTTAAACACATTAATTTCTGTGCTTAATCCTGAAGTGAGGATTGCTTTCCAAGTATAAAAATGGAAAAATCAGGCAACTGCTGTGCTCTGGAGTGCGGCACCTGACCCACAGCGTCCCTTTGGGTTCCTGGGCCCCTACCCATGTGGTGGCAATAACCTGGCATATTCCGGTAGTACGTGTGACCTGGACGGAGAATTTCCCTTCTGGCTCTAAAACACCACTCAAAGAGTGCCAAAGGGAAACAGGACTTGATATGCCACACACAGACAGCGCAGAGGCCAACACTCTCCGGTGCAGGAGTGTGGCTGGGATGTGGGCCGCGGGCACTAAGGAAGGGGCTGGGCAGCTGTCACCAGCACTCCTCTGCAGGAGCCTGAGCAGCAGCCCTGGGTAGCCACGGGGCTGTGCAACACCTGTGTCAAGCCCACAAGGGCCGCTCACAGGAATGGTGCAGGAGGCGGCTGTCCTCAGCCAGGCCCACCTCACCAGTGCCCAGCTGCACCTGCAGGGAAGCACAGAGTGAACATCCCAGGGGCCCCAGGGAGGGGCCCGAAGGACAGAACAGGGACACGGGCCAGAGTCATGGGCCTGAGCCATGTGATAGGACCATGCCATAGCTTCAGACTTGGGTTCCGATTCAGAAGTGTGCCTGCAGAAGATGAAGCCTGATGTCGGCGAGGCCCGTCTCTTGGTCCTCAGTATGGTCAGCAGGCTCCTGGGAGGCCGGGACACATGTGCAAGACGGGGCAGCAGGCCCACTTGCCCCCAGAGCCCAGAGCCCCACTGGACGCCAAGACGCCCGCGGTTCTCACTGTGTCACCTCCAAGCTAAATATTTTCTCAACTGGCAACAGTTAAGAATCTACAAGAGAGGAACTTAAAAAAGGAAACACAAAAAATTAAGGATTAGATGTTTGTGAAAGAAGATTTAACAGAATGGGTCATTACCCTCATATGCTGATGTTAGGAAGAAATTTTAAACTAAGATGGTTCTTAGTGGACATTTCCTTTAGAACGCCATCAGATTTTGGATACCCCATTTAGAAAGACACTTGTTTAAAATTCAATTTCTTTAGCAATAGAAAACATATTCTATAAATATCTCTGTACTAATAAATCACGGTGTTTGATGTGACAAAATATTAGTGATGTCACTAACACTTTCAGCATCTACAAATGTTTCAGAATGCGAACGGTGTGCTTTGCCCCTTAGGAAATGTTCCCCAAATGTTGGAAAACTGAAAAGTGCATGTGGTAAGAAATGAATATATGCAGCACCAATAGGATAGAATTCTTTTTCATAAACCGGAAGCTATTGGTATATTAACCCTTAAAAATTGGTCACTTTTAAAAAATGTATTTAGTACAGTGTCTACAGGGTCTCACTACACAGATCGGACTCATAGTGCTCCTCCTGTTTTCAGCCTCCCAAGCGCTGGGATTACAGGCATGAACCACCATGCCCAGTCTGAGTCACCTTCTCAGTACGCCTTGGGGGTAGGGCCAGCACGGTGTGTGGTGCTCAGGATTGAACACCGGTGCCTGCACCTTGCCTAAGCAGGCGCTTTAGTCCACTGAGCTATCTGGCCAGCCCTAAAAGCTGGTCACTTCTTATAAACCATTCAGAGGTCTTATAGACACCGACTGTTAAGTGTCCCATCGCCTTTTCGCTGTATTCTTGCAGACACTCAAGTCACACAAAAGCAAAGTGAGCTCAGGAGTGTGGCAAAGTTAGCTGGGCATGGTGGTACACATCTGTAATCTGGGCACCGTGGTCAGATCAGCCTGGGCAGCTTAGTAACAGCCCAACTCAAAGACAACAATAACAGCAAAAAAGGAAATGAAATTTAGGACAAGCCAAGAAGGATCAGGGTGCTGAACAGGGGCACGGGGTGGGGATGTGAGCAGGTGTAAAACGTCTAAGTTCCATCCTTAGTACTGCAAGAGGCAAGAAGGAGGACAAGGAGAAAGAGGAGAGGAAGAAGGAGGGGGAGAAGGAAAAAGGGAAGAAGGGGTGGAGGGAAGGAAAAGGAGGAGGAGGAAAGTAGCAAGAAAAGGAGAAGGGAGGGGAGAAAGAAGAAGGAGGAAGAGAAAAATGAGAAAAAGAATAGAAGAAAGAGACAGAAACAAAAAAGGTTGTTCCTGATAATCAAACTGTAAATGAAACTACTTTAAACCAGTGGGCCATCATCAAAGACCAAAAGCTACAGATTTCAAATAGGCAGTAATAAAAACAACATCTCCCCACTCTGCTTGCCAGTAGGGAAGTGTCACGAGCTGCATGGGGGCAGGCTGTGCAGGGAGCCAGGAGAGGCATGCAGAGGGGCAGCCAGGGAGATGGCCTGTCCGGGCCCTGCTCAGGTCCTCAGGGAGAGGCTGCAGGGGGGCAGAGCACCACCTGAGCGAACCTACCGTGTTAGGTCTGCAGCAGCAGCAGAGCACCAAGCCAGCCTGGTGCACTTTTCAAACATACAGGAAAATGCTGACATCCACAAGTTCAGTCAGTGCTATGCGAAGTACCTAGCGCTACTGCACTAAAAGAAAGTCATGTCTGAGTCACTGGCCTGGCAGTTACCCGGGAACCACAGGTGGGGAACTCCCTTGCACGGGCTGCAGTGACACCTTCCCACCTTCCTCTGCCACAAGCAAATGTCTGCGAAGTGACCTAGGATGGAAACCTCAGAAGGTAGCACACTGGTGCAAATCTCAGCTCTACAACTTAGCAGGCTGGACTCTGGCCTGGTTCTGACCTCTCATGTAGTGACATAGTGGCTGGCTCTGGGATTCATGGGACTTGACACATAGATCAGCCAAGTGCCTGGAACCGAGAAGGCCTTGCCTGTCTTCTCACACTTTGTTCCAACAGGCATTCTTGCAAATTATATTAGTTCCAAAGCAACATGCTTCCGAGGTGCTCAGTGAATACAGCAGGTTTCACAAAGACAAGCATACAGGAGAATTCTGCTGCTACTGCAGGACTCTGGATCTATGGCTGTGTTTCCGTGTGTCCGCATCTCCCCTGAAACACAGGGGCGTGACGCACCAGCCCCGCCCAGCGCCAACATCGACATCACAGGCCCCACTGTCGCAGACGCCACTGCCACTGCATGCGAGCAAGCTCTGAGATCCACCTGACCACTTGCACACGGAACTCCAGAAAAGCTAAATCTTTTCAAAACTCATGTACCCTTCTGCCCTTCTTTAGGTTCTCCTTGTTGGGTGAGCTGGCTGATGGCAGGCATGCTGCCGTGACACCCTAAAATCACATGCTGCCTTAGCAGGCCCTTCTTTCCTTTCTCAGAGCTGATGGGATTACAGTACTGTATGGAAACAAGGCCGAGCAGCACAAGGGTCATTTGTCCACAGCTGCACCTGCTGCCACTCCAGCCGCAGTAACCGTTCCTCATCTGATGTCCCCTCCACCTCACACCCAGCCCTGCTGAAAACAGTGTCTTGGAGATTGCCCGGTTGGCATCTAGTACTTTCCGCGGGTGCCGACCAGAGACCTGGGTGGCTGCTGCTGAGCTGCAGTTCCCTCTCCTGCTTATCTGAAGGCAGCAGGACAATGAAGTATAGAGCCGTACAGGGCCTGTCGATACTTGTGCAAGTGATATGTGCTGAAGTTGTCATGAAAACAGCCCTCTTTGCCAAGGGATTTGATGATAAGTCAGTTCCTGTTTACATCAGTGCAAAATGTTTTGTCCAGAGTAGGTATTGCAGTGCACCGGCAGCACAGAATTGCTTCTGTAGAGTGGAATTCTTCACTATGAAAATTTTCCACGACAGTAAATCAACAACTCAAGCCAATTCCATCTTATTTTTTCCTTTGCTTACAGGATTCACCTTAAAGGACTCACAGGCACAGCCGGCAAAATAAGCAGCATAAGCCAACCAGGAAATGATTTTAGCACGAAGGACGCCGACAACGACAAATGTATCTGCAAATGCTCACAGATGCTCACAGGAGGTAGGGATGACTCTGTCTTCCTCTTTGTCCTGGATCATTTCATAGCACGAAAGGTGAGCCACTGGGGCTTCCAGCTGTGACAGCAGATGGTCCAAAACTTCATACATAGATAAACTAGCTGGACACAGGTAAATTTTTTAGTTTTTTAGACTGTTGGGTTTGAAGAGAGAATGCGATAGTGAGTGAGAACTGCCAGCAGGTCAACTGTGTCCCCTGAGGACCCACCCTTGGCAAGGAGAGGGGACAGTCAACATTCTGGGCTCTCTCGAGTTTGTGTTCGCTGGATAGAACATGTTAGAGCATGTCTTTTCATTTTGTTGTATTTCCTATGGATATGTTAATGTTAAAAAAGGAATTTTTAGTTCATATATATTTTATTAACACACAGCAAATATAAATACAAATACAAAGAATCTGAGCAACTTGCTTTTTCAATGCACCAGAGTAAGCGATTGTTAACTTTAAATTAAGGCCTTTTTTGCTTTCTACCCTGATGACTTTAAAACAGAAAGCACTCCCCAAGTAGACTGCTGTGGGTGGGGTCAGAAACATTTAAAGCTGAGAAGAACCAACTGCTAGACAACTCGTGCTTCCAGTATTTTAAAGTTTAGGAATGAAGTAACACACACTAGCTACAATGACCAAGATAAGAAAGAAGACTGACAGATGCTGGCTAATTGGTTCTTAGAAACACTAACAGATTTTAAGGAGCACCAGGAAGACTGCCAACAGGAATCAGCAGAGTTTAATGAGGAGAGAGTAAGTTATTTTTGGAAAAATGGACCTATTGCTCACCCACGCAGAGCCACGCTTGGGGCTGTGGCTGACATCTCTTATGCAGATCAGGTGATACATTAGACGAGAGCAGGACGGAAGCTTACGTTATATTCGCACTTTGTGTAGGAACTGTTGACAATCAAGAGGACGATTTATTTATGGAAATCAGTGAAACCCAGTCGTTTCCCCAACTTTAAATTTCAGGTCTTGACTACTGCAGGAATTGGGCCCTCTTAGAACATCAATTCTGGTTCCTGAGATAATACAGTCACTGCTTGGTGCCGTGGATTTTCCCTCAAGTCATTATTTCACATACAGAAAATTTATTACTTGATTTTGTAAAAAACGTCCGGTCTCCCTCATTCCCACCATAAGAATCTTCTTTAAAGTCACTGACAAGGGGGGCACAAACACCCCTAATCCTCTTTCCTGTCCCCCATTCCCACATTCCGGGCCCGTGTGTCTGACAGGCTGGAGGTTCTCAGACCACCCGTGGGCCGTGTGCGACTCCAGAGACTAGGAGGGTGCACGCATATCCAAGGAAACAACATATTTATTTACCCGGATCAAGATTTAAGGGCTGAGAGTGGAGCTGCAGAAAAGACAGGGAGAAGAAAAGCAGCCCCACAGAGAAAAGAACAGTCTGGGCTGCAAGGAGGGCCAGTTCCTACCAGGGGCTGAGACCACAGAGAGCGTGGTCTGGGAGCGAGAGGTGTGTAGGCAGTTTGTGCCAACAGTCTGATGTTCCTGACTATTCTGGGCAACATTGCCGGCTCTCTTCATCTCAATCACCTCGCACCAAAGGCTGTCACCAGGGAGAAGGCAGGGCTGATGGGGCCACACACTCCAGGGTGAAAACCTCACATACGGGTTTTTAAAATCAGATGCTTGCTTGCTTGTGTATGTGTTTGTCGGTGTGACAGAGGGTCCCTTATGTTGCTCAAGCCTGTCTTGAACTGGATCCTCCAGCCCAGCCTCCCAAGTACTGAGGTGACAGGTGTGCACCCCCCCCCAGCTCCGAATCAGGGTGGTTTTAAGGAATCACATGTACAGATGTGGTAAAAACTATACTAATACCACTTCCTAGGTCCCCGGATTGAGTTTCATTCACTTTGACTTATTTTCTTAACTGCTGAGCCATGACTAAAGCTGTGTTACTGTTCTTGTCATCCAAGCATTCGGCTCAGAGGTATCACACAATGGAGCCCCACATCGGGCACTGAAGACTCACTTCACCTCACACATGTAGGAGGGGTGCGTCCTCTGGACCCTGCCTGCCTACTGGGCCAGCCTGCTCCATGGAGGCAGCTGGGCTCCTCCCTATCGAGCTCCACTGAGTGCTTAACATTTGGCTTCTATTTGAACCGAAACAATTGTTGATAGAGGGGAGCCCGAACAGCTCAGCCCACAGGCTGCAGGAAAGCACGCCGGGCTGGCGCGCTCCTCGGCCCCTGTGAGGCCCACCTAGCCCGACCTCCAATTGCACTGTGTCTGCCACCACGATCCCCGGGGTGACAGGCCAGTCCCACAGCACAAGAAAGAGGCAAGCCCGCTCATAGGACACGTGCCACCACGGAAGTAGGATGGCATGGGGCCCACGTAGGGGCCGTGTTCCTGCTCACACAGCACGTCCCACGGCATGCCATCTGTGTGTGCCTGCTGAGGGCCCAGGTCGCGATGACCAGCTCAGCCAAGCAGCGCTCTGTGCAGTCAGCCTGACCTCGCTCCTGACTCCTTTTGTGTTCTGCTTTCACAGGCTGGTGGTTTGATGCATGTGGCCCATCTAACTTGAATGGAATGTACTATCCACAGAGGCAGAACATGAACAAGTTCAATGGGATTAAGTGGTACTACTGGAAGGGGTCAGGCTACTCGCTCAAGGCCACCACCATGATGATCCGGCCTGCAGATTTCTAAGTGCTGAAGCCACCCTGGAAGAGTCCTGTACCATTCCAGAGGCCGATCTGAAGCACTGAACACAGGGCTGGCCACATGCTGTCTCCGCCCTCACCGCAGGCAGCTTCTGCCCTACAAGCTCCTGACCATAGCTGAGACCAGCACAGCATCACTAACCCTGTACGGCTCAAGAAGCCGAAGCGAGACCCACGGCAGACACAGCCTGGTAGAGCGGGCTGGTGGCACACCTTCATGGAGATCAGCTAAGGTTGGGAGAGATGACAGCTCCCAGACTCTGCTGTCACAACCCAGAATGTCATGTGCGAGTTTATCAGTAAATAACTGGAAACAGAACACTTGACGCTATATAGTACAGATAATCTTGGAACCGCATTCCTCCAAGCACTGTTTATAGACTGTGTAAATAGCTGTGTATCCCGAAGTCGGCAGCACTACTACAATGAAAAGACAGATTTCTCCAAGCCATAAGAATATATGATATATTCAGGGATTCTTCTGAGAAGTGCTTATTACAGTTTAATATTTGGAAAAACATAGTGCATTTTTACTCCTGTTATGTGCTTTAAATTTATATTTTAAAAATAGCATATTTACATATATCTTGACAGCTTAATTTTAAGTTAATGCTCAAATACATATTTCAAGTTTATATGATATGAACTTCCAGAATCTTTAAAATTACTAATAGAGGTGACTGCTATTTGAGTTTATATGAAGATTGTACTTTTTAAATTCTGCCTGGCTGTTAAATATGAAGGTATTTTTAGTAATTAAATATAACTTATTAAGTGAGATAACTATGTTTAACTTCTATGGTAATATTATAAGTTCCACAATTTGGTTATGCAATAACTGTGCTCATGACAAGAAAAAGTTTGACTTTAATGAAGGAAACTACACATAAGTATATAACAGATACTTTCTTCTCACTATTGCAACAAGAAGTCTATTTCCTCATCTATCTAGATTTATTTTATAGACTAAGCTGAAACTTAATTTGTGTTTGAGAAAAGCATTCCCTCTGAGACATTTACAAAGCTATAATGCTCAAGATTCGACTTATTTAAGAAAAAAAATTTGCCTTTGTAAGATTTTGTTTTTTACATGCATCAGCAGACTGAGAGGAAAAAGTGTTTCAGAATGTGAAAGCAGAACCTTCTGCTCAGTGGCTACCCGAAAGCGCCCAGAAAACTTGTGAGGACGCAGCTTCACGCCCAGGGCTGTAAAATCTAAGTCTCCACAACTTCAGCTTCTGTGGGAGCCCTTGCAGTGCAGTCGGCACTAAGGAACACCTGCATGATGCGTTCAGAAGCAGGTCTCAGTCACTCTGAGGAACAGCTGGAAGGAGCCAGCACCACCTTCATGTCTTACTGTCCTAGCAGTCCTTTTTCTTTATTCTGCTTTTGTATGTATTCCTTTCCCTGAGTCCCTCAGCATTGCGGTAGGCTGGCGCTGCTCGGAGCTGGGCCAGGCTGTGGCCCCCGAGAGCCTGCAGGCTCCGGCCTTCTGCCACTCTGTGTTTCCCACCCACACTGGACCTTCCCAGCTGCGAACTGTTCCTCTTGTGACATTTGAGAAGGACTGAAAACTCAATAAGGCTAGAATTGATTCACCTCTGGTTTTTAAGAAACCTGATTATTAGAAAATTTCACAGGTTCAAAGCCACAGTAAGTTTCTGAGGTAAGAAAATGATAACTAGAAAAAACTGAGAACAACAGACTATTCTATCAATTTCTCAGGTAGGCAGGAAAAATAAATTTCAAAGACAAACCTTACTATGTTACTTAGAGTTATATATAATCTTGCTTGACAGAGAATGGGAGGAATTCGTGTTTTTACTTTACACTTCAATTGCTTATCCAGTATTTCAAACAAACAGTCCTGCTGAGAGGAATTTTTTCTCTCCTTAAGAAAATATTTACAAAGCTGAAAGGAAATCAAAACAATAATCCGAAAAATGAAAACCAAAACAAAGCCCTGACTAGATCGCTGCGGAGCCTCCTGCCACGTCACAGCCAGCGGCTGACTCAGGCAGTCACACTGCGCAGACGTGGCCACGCCAAGCGCTCAGACACAATCTGAAAGAATGAGCTGTCACAAAGCAGCCAGCAGCTCTGAAAACGAAAGCTGACTTCTGTACTGTGCTTCCAGTCAAGTGTCAAGTGACTCACTTCATTCTTGCTTAATCTATAGAAAAATACAACCTGGACCTTCCTATTAAACATGTGAAATACAAGTCAGAAAAATTGAAGCAGAATTGAGGAAAACCATCACAATATGAAGACTATAATAAAATGCTAACAAGACACCACTTTTATACCTATCAGTTCTATCTCTATTAATAGTAAAGGCATTTGTTTTCAAAACAGTATGCAAGATATAATGCTACCTTCCCAAGAATACAGTTTTTAAAATTACATTTGTTTTCCTCAACTCTGAAGGCTTTCATAACTAAAATTTCTTAAGCCACCTTTTTTCTACAATTTGACAAAGTATCAACACATTCTCAATATGATCTAATAAATCAATGAAAAGCATCACATTCTATGGCTATGTCTTTAATTTCAGCATGACTGCACTCGACTTAGTAAGTTGATTTATGATTATAATGGTTTCCAAAGCAAATAAAACTGCATTTATCATAAGAAAAGAAAACATCTGACTTACAGGAGCTGCTGGGAAGTAGGTAGAGAGTTCAAAAGGCTCCTCAGAAATCCAGTGACCCAACTCCAAAGACCACAGTACCTAGAAGGGACACAGCAAGCAGAACAAACACGGCATATTCATTAGGCTTGTGTGGGCAATGACTGCCTATAGTCACCCTGACAACATACCTGATGAAAGAAACAAAGGCCAGGGACATACTGCAGACCTGAAACAATTGTGTTTTCTGGACTGAGGTGCCTACAGACTCTCCTTGCCATGTGAAAGTTATGAACACTAATAAATATTTGGTTAAGAAAAAGTTTCATGATGACTAGAAATACAAATCATTATCTTAGAGAAGTCAAGTATTTAAACAACCTGTTCTTAAATATATGAATATATATTAATTTCAAGTTATCAAATTATAGTCATTTACAAACACTCCTCTGTAACTGTTTTTAAAAATACACTGGGAGAAGACAGACCACCAGCCCAAGCCAAACAGTGTTTCTTCAGATTTGGACTTGGTTCCCAGTGATGCTGGTGCCTTCAGGAGAGGAGAAGGTGTGTTCTGAGAGTAAAGCACCTCACATGCAAACTTTCACCTTCTTTTTCACTGCCATCACCACTCTGTTATTATTTGAATCCACACATTTTTAAATAATCAAAAGCATGTTTTCATTTTTAATTCAATGTTGAGATTCCACAGTCATCTCTATCTCATGACCAAACTCCCTGGTAATGTTTCTATAGAGATAGACTCCTGTGGCTAAAGTAATCAAACTGAAATATACAGTCAAGTTCATTTTAAACTGGATTTCTATTTCTTCCAACCAGTGGTCCACGGTGCTTTACCTGAAGCATAAGCTACTTTCTGCAAGTGATCAAGAATGAGCCCAGTTCTTCCTATTTATTAGTTTCTAAGGTTCACTAATGTTGGTGGGAGATCAGTTTTAAATATTTGCTTCTTTAAAACTCTTTCATGCAGCATGAGAGGACAATGTATTTTTCTTAGTAAATGGGTATAATAGTGGGATAAGTAACAACAGGACACAGAAGGTGAATGCAATTCTCAGCACCAACCTGATCTTTAAAGAAGTACCTTTATTTACTCAACTACTACACTGTCTGTTCACTTATGAATAATTTAGTGAGAGCCCACCGCAAATAAAAACCTCAGCCAGGTCCTGGAATAAAAGCTCCAAACTTAGTCATCCACAACTGATGGGAGACATAAAGGGAAGCCACACAGTATAGAGGACCAGGGAAAATGCACAAGGATAGAGGCATAAAGGGAAGCCACACAGGATGGGTGTGGAGGACCACCTGAGCAGCTCCTTGAAAGAAGTGCACCTGTCTCCATTTTGACTGAGCCTGACCCTATTTCCTTGTATTGCTCTGTACAGAGTTGGCTAGGACTTCTGTTTATCCTTCAATTGGCCTTAAGCAATGTGTATTGGTCTAACTGAGGT
>NDGN011552014.1:3040-18171 GCA_002564285.1 Tympanoctomys barrerae | reverse complement strand
ATTGAACTCAGGCCCTTGCGCTTGCCAGGCAAGCACTTATTCTACTGAGCTAACTCCCTGGCCAAAATGCAGAACTTTTTTAAACTGAGAACCTTCTGTCTATTGAAAGAGGAACGAAAATGTTCACAGATGATAAGCAATCTGTGAAAGGAGATCACTTCCCAGCTCCAAAACCTAAGCCCAAGTGCAGAAATTTCCATTTCAAATACAAGATCATGACCTGGAAAGGCACTGGTCCAGATACCGGTTCATCTTAACAAGCAGTTCATGAGGTAAAGGAGAGGCTTCTCTGGACACAGCTTCACAAACACAGTGAGAACAATAAATCTATGGCTATGGGCAACTGTTTTCCATCATCCATCTATTGGTATTGTGCACAGGGTCCAAAACTCTGAAGACGTAGATCATTTCTACAGAAACTCAATTAACTTAAGGTAGGACAAAACAAATTCCATTCAATGAATAAAATTTTATGGAAAGGATTTCACTTTAGAGTATATTCCCTCTTTCCTTCATATTCTTGTAAACTCTGTATTTGTAAAAGCATATTTTAAAAAATTGTTAAACTCTTCCACTCCATTTTTAAAAATTGAAATAAGGATGGGAAGGTTTGTATCTCCTTTTTAAAATTTCTCTGAGTCCATGGGTTTATTTTAGGTAATTTAATTGAAACATACAACCAAAGTTGGTGGGGGAAAAGCAGCTTTCTTTAGGTCAAAGAGCTTAACAGCAAATTTTATAACCATTGGACTTTTGTTCTGTCCTACCTGGAAATAAATTATGTTACTGTTTTGCATGGTAAAAGACATTTCCTAATAATCTTCTCCAACAGCAAGCATCTCATTAATCCAAACAAGCACCCAGCAGACCAAGTCTGCCTGCTAGGGAGTAGTCTTAAAGGTTTAAACCAAGGAAAATTTTACCTTAGTAAAATTTTAGTAAAGGAAATATTTACCTTAGTACCTTTTCTTTTCAGAAAGAATTCAGCAGTGGTTACAGTTAACATGCCATCTCTACAGAGAGCTGTAATCACCTTAGGGGTTTACTTCCTAAGTGACAAGAATAATGACATTACAAGAAGCTACAAAAGGTTATTGCAGCAGTTATGGTGACACTATGATGACCATGGCCAGGGTGCATGTGCCCAACATTAGTGCCAAGAGCACTCTACAGTTAGACATTAGAACACTTATACGGGGAGCTAATGATGGTGACATGTCACTGATGGTGAACCACAAGGGATGATGTGCCACTTTGCTCTATTTCACTATGTGACAAGAGTCCCAGCTTTGTTTCCTTGATTCTATGTTAATTATATTCCATGGTAGTACATTTTCACCATCTAAAATAAGAAAGCTGAAATTATGGAACACTCTCTCTTACACACACACACACACACACACACACACACACGTATGCTCTTATAGACAGTGCATGTAAAGTGCTCATTTGCAGGTATGTGAACTCTTTACAAACAGCCATGGCAGTCCTCCAGATACAGAGAACCATTAAAGGCCAATAGAAAGCCTTATCAATTATATAGCTTTAACACGAGACTTTAAACATCTTCCATATGGTAAGTTATTCAAATGCAAAAGCATCCCATGCTAGAATCGTAATGACTGGCAATATTATATGCAGAGTCCCACATGGAATCTCTGTGCACCTCACGTATCACACAGCTGAGTGCCACATGGCTGCGACCTAGACCCTGGGGTTGGTTGTACATGGCTGTCAATGAATAGTGTGTATTTGGCTAAAGCTGATTTGACTCTGTTGGTCTAGGCCAAACTGTCTGCAAATGGGCACCTTCCTGCACACAAACATCAATGTATGTGAAAGACAAGTCTAAGCATATGTATATACGGTATATATACATACATATATGTACACATCCAATGGATTGGGAAGTCCTTTGGTTTAGACAGGATTAAATACGTACTTCCCAAGTGCATAGGTTTCCTTGGACCAACCTGTTCAACAAGCAAACATGGAACGTGACATGACAATTGGAATATTTCCTAAGTTGCTTTCTCTATTTGGAGGCCACATTTCCTCTCTTCTCCATCTTTCCTAAGCTTTTTCTTTTTAAAAGCAGTTGCTTCTTTTGCCATTCTTTGGAAGAGCTCTAAGATCACATCCAGAAATTTATCTTTCATGGAGAACAAGGTTGCAAAGAACATTCCCCCATTTGAATCTCTCTTCCCTCAGAGAGGCAGACACTGCTGGTCTTGGGGGTGCTCTCATCTCACTTGCCTTGTTATCCCTGGCCAGCCCAAGCAGCTGAGGTCTGAGCTCCTCCTCCTGCATCCTGTGCAATATTGGAAAAGAAAAACACTGGAAAACTCCGCCCTCAGACTGTGGTCACGTGATCAGGGTTCTCTTGAATTTCTATGCACTCAATTTCCTCTCTCTCCTTTCGTTTGGCACGTTTCTTTTTCTTGTGGTGCTTTTTGGAAGGAGGGAAAAACGTTAGGAACACAGGTAAAATAACAAAACAGTGCAGAAGTGTGCAACCCCCAGTGAGCAGTAAGCATTTGAACAGTGTGAAGGTCAGGTTTGAAGGCACAAAGAAGAGGGGGACCAACCCAATAAGAAAAGAAGTAATATTCTGCAAAATGGCTGTCCCATGCTCTTGCAGTGAGCTTTTTATACATTGTGTTCGGGTGTGCTCAGTGGCTAATACAAACGTGTAAAGCAGGGGTGCACAGTGGTCAATGGCAAAGTTTAAAGTGTAGATAAGGCACAGAATAGAAATGCAGTCCATGTCGACATTCCACAATGTCATTAAGCCAAGAACGCCCAGCTCAATTGAGGTGACGCTAAGAATGAGCCAGAAGTTCCCCAAAGGGTGGATCACTAGGAAAAAAGTCAGGATTAACACCAGCAGCACACCGAAGCCTGCAATCAGCACAGGCACGGTGACAGACAGGCTGTAGTGGTCCATAAACACAAAGGAAGGGTTGAACACAATGAACCGGATGCTCTTTGAAAGCGACAGGGGCCTCAGCTTTTCTAGCACTTCTATGACTTCCTTTTGCTTGTCTCTGCTGGTCCTGGCCACCAGGTACAAGCGGGAAGCAATGATACTGTTTTCATCCCCTGCCTTGGAGAAGATGATATCATTTCGGAAGTGCTGGAACTCTGGCTTTTTTAAAAATGAACTTTGTAGGACACTGATGAAGTCGCTCTTGTTGCTGGCACTGATGTTATTGGTTTTTAGGAACTGGTAATACTGGTCCACCCAGGACACTGTGGTGAAGCCACTGCAGAGCCTCTGCAGGTCCTCCTGGACGCTGCTGTTCCAGTACTCAAGGGGCTCATAGACATAGAACCCTATCACAGGGCTGTAGTTGCTGAAGTATTTCTGTTGAATCAGGGCATAGGAAACACTGGGGGAATCACTGGCCAGGAGATTGATGATGTTGGTTCCATCACTGATCTGCAAACATCCCATGAAGGAGAAAGAGGCATAAATGAGATAGAGGATGACGACAAATGGCTTCACATAGATGTTAGTGATCCACTCGTTGTAGTGCTCTCGGAGGAAGTGTTGGATGAAGTGGTGCTGGTAGGGGTCCATCTCGTGGTGAGACGTCTGCTGGTGTCCATCACTCATCACCGTCTGGAACCACACGGGCTTACGGTCCAGGTACTCTGCAGATGGGATCTTGCAGCAGAAGATGCTGTGATAGCGGTTTTGTTCTAGTTGGCCAGCAAAAACCAGACAGGAGCCAAAGAAAGAGAAAATATAGAAGTAGTTCAACAGGATAGAGACACACATGTTCTGGCAGAAGACTTTCACGGCCTCTATGTTTGTGAAAGGACTGGCGCCCATCCCGAAGGTGATGAAGTACAGGGAGCTGGTCATGGTGTAGGTAACCATCACATCAGAGTAGGCGTCTGCCACCCTATCTTTGAAGGGCAAATTCTCTTTAGTTCTCCGCCAACCAGACAGAAGCTCAAACACTCCTTTTGTCCCATGACCTAGTGTTAAGTAAAGAAGAAAAAGAAGAGTTGTTATTCTCTACTGTGGTTCCAGTGAATCCCCTACAGATTGTCTATGTTCACAGCCCTTGCTCTAATCTTCAGAGTGCTAGGATCCTCTCATTAGCATCTTAAAATTTGAGTTACACACAGCATATGTTGGGTCTCTATTTCCACTTTAGCAAACCCCACATATACTGGTGTCCTGAACAAAGCAAGCATTTGTTGTCTGCTCTGCTCGCCTGACAAGTACTACTGCTGTTACACTACCACAGACCTCTGCCTTGCATACACAGTGTCTTCTTAGATGAGTCACAATTCCAAGAGCAGGACTGCTAGGTATGGATCTTCAACAACTACTGTGGTGCTCAGTCTAGTGATTCTATTTTTTTTTAGAATTTTAGGGAAGGGTCTACAGGCTGTGCAGGGTCTCACTACTAGATTGGACTCATGATTTTCCTGTTTACAGCCTCCCAAGAGCTGGGATTACAGTCACGTGTCACCAAACCCAGTCTCTATCTACTGATTCTTTGACTTGTCCTCTCTAACCTTCACTTCAAGCTGATTTAGGTGCTGATCTAAGATCCTATAAGATGATGCTCAACACTTCAAATGTATTTAAATGGATTTTACAATGCTGATAACCTGCATGGTGGCCAAAGGCCTCATAAACCAATCCATACCCAACAGATTCAATTAATTAGCAATTGATATATATCTAAAAAGATCCTCTAGGTTGCCCAAAAGACAGGGAAAGATCTTCAGGGTGAGAGGTCACAGTGAACAATTTCTCTGGGCACCTAAAGAGTTTATTTGAAAGGATTGTGTGGTGACTGCCTTTACTGTTCGATTTACACTGATGAATGTTTCTTTTTATCCAACTTTTGTGTACGCTTTGATATGGGTAAACAGGGAAAAGGTTTATTCAACAATTATTACTTGAAATGTAATTATGTGGCAGACTGTTAGCTTCAGAGCTGTTATTTTCAGGAATGTAACAGCTCTTTAAGACATCACTGCTTCCTTATTGGCAAAAGAAGAAAGTAACTGGGAAAGCAAAGCTGTTATACCAGATCTGTAATTTTCCCTTTTCTCTCCTTCCCTGAATTGGGTCTGTCGATCACCATACACAACCTATCAATTGGCAGCTTTCTGAGTGAGTAGAAATCCTCACAGATTAAGCTTGCCCTGTGGGCACTGCAATGCTAAACATGGACCTTTTCTGTGAATGGCTACAAGATGTGTCTGGGCTGTTCTCCAAAAAAACATTAGATATTCAGCTTAAAGGCGTGCAATGACCCACTTCACAAAAACTTGGAAAATGAACTAGTTGTGGTGCTTAGATATTGGTGTATTATATACCCAATTCACTCAGTAGTGCTTTAATGAAAATATTATGATAGCTAGGGTCTTCTCATAGTCCTGCTGAATTTGTATGCTTGGAGACTTTGCTCACTGCTCACACATTGTTTTTTCTTTCTCCTTACTTTGAGACTACAGTGAAAACTTTATTTCACAGACTTCTTTTCAACTAGGGATGTTCCACCCAACATATTTCTAGACAATGCAATGTAATTAGAAGTCATCTAAGGATACTTATTAGAAAAGCAGAAAGCACTTTATCTTAAATATCTTAGTGTTCCTTGTAAGAGTTTTAGGTTCCTTTTCTTTGGAATTCTCCTTCCTGAATGCTAAATCTCTACTTGCCTAAACATTCCACTTGGTTGTACCTGTCTCTAAGAAATAATATTTTCTATGCTTAGGCAGACACGGGGACTGGGGTTCAATCCTCGGTATGCTATGTGGCCCTGCCCCTGGTGTACACTGACACTGTGACTGAGACTGAGCATGGTGGTGCATGCCTGTAATCCCAGTGCTTGGGAGGCTGAAAATAGGAGGATCACTATGAGTCCAGTCTATGTAGTGAGACCTTGTAGACCCTGTACTAAACACATAAAAAAGAAATAATATTTTGTAGGTGAGTTACTCTTGACTAAAATCTCTTTTACAAAGACTTAAAATATCTTGTTTCATAATCAATTTTTGTAGCATCTTGTTTCATAATTAATTTTTGTAGTATTCATAGGTTTAAATGTATGTGATTCTAATCTTTGATTTTAAAGGTTTATTGGTCAATTCTTTGAGAATTGCTAGTAACTGTTAGTGAAAGGAATGTAGACATTCAAATTCATCTTACTTCAAATAGAAAGCCTATTTAGTCACCAAAAAAATCTCTGAGTCTCTAATTAGGAAAGATGAAGTTAACCTAGCAAGTAGAAAGACTTATAAAACTGTCTGATTAAAGGCAAATGGTTCTCATTCATTTCTCTTTTTGAGGCAATGATGTATTCCTTCTCGCATTAAATTATGAATTCAATATATGCATACTGAAGTAAGTCTAATGAGTCTTAATAAACAGAGAATGAATTGTTCATTTTTGCCTTCTGCAAGACTGACTCCTTGACAAAATACAATACTTTGTTTCATTCCCTAGATAAAAATAAAATATCAGGATAATGATAAGATAGTTATTTAATTAGAACACCTCTTTTTGGAAATGAGGGCTCTTGTTATCTTTATAATCATGAGGGGGAAGGCTACTTGTCTCTGCCTAAATTTGGCTTGCCTTTTCTAATGGTCATTTTAGTGGAACCCCAGGGGCACTGTTATGTAGGCCAGGTGTTTGCTCTATGCAGTACAAAAATGTCTGTCTGTCTGAAAAAATGAAGCTAATTTAGTGCGATGGAGACTGGAAACATAATCTCCAATATAACATGTTTTGCCTAATTTTTTCTGTTACTGTCTAATTCCTTTTTTTTTCTTTTAAATTCTTGATCATTTCACTTATAGAAATTCTCCACTAGTTTAAACACTGCACTCAGACCAACATACTGGTGTCTACACAAAAAAATGGTCTCACCACCTCATGAATATACAAAGATCAAATATAAATGTCACTTGCACAGTTGTACAGTGGTCTGGATTATGAATTTTACTTGCTGCTACAGTAGCAGAAAATGGCCCTCACTCCTAGCCAGTAGACTGCAGTTTCTTAGCTGCCCAGATAGTAGTTCCTGTTCCAGTTCTTGCTTTTGTCTCTTAGAAACGGCTGGTCACTGTGATGCATAGCTGACCAGTAAGATGCACTCTATATAAAACTAATCCCCAACTGTCAAGCTATTCTACCTCTGTACTTCCTGCTTGCTTGTCTCTTATAAAGATTAGGATCTGATATTCTGGGAATGATCCCTATCAGTGCCCATCAACGTAAATAAATCTGCCTATGAATCCTGGGTGCTGTTTCAGTGTTTCTCCTTGTCTCTCCTTGCTCGCAGTATCTCAGTCCTGATTGTTCCTTTCTCACTGAAACCTCAGTCCTCATCTAAGTCCATGGCTTGTTTTAGAAAGAACTCCATGCCAGATCCTACTAGCTAGAGAGTAATATGCATAATTGTGATGTTTTTCTCATGGTAAAGATCAACTTGGTGGTACAGTGAGTTAAACTATTATCCAAATATATATGTCATTTAAGGTTTCAAAAGTTGGTTTATGGCTTCTCTGCACTATATCAGTATATACTTTCAAACTGTATTAGAGCACTCCAAGTCACCATTTGCAGATTGCTGGGCAACTGAAAGTTCCTTTGCTAAAGTTTGGTGACAGAGATGGTAGAAAAAGTTTGGAAAGGGGAGGGATTGGAAGAAAATTCAAGGACAAGAATGAAAAGAAATAATAGATTATATGTACATATGTGAAAACTGATTTTCAAAAGCCTTGAGGGACATAGTAGGGCAACCTCTTTCCAAGTGAAAGCAAGTGGAAGCCTTATCAATAACAAAGAAAGCTTAGACAGCAGCTTGCTAACACACTGTATTTGATGATGACTTATGGAGCTCTGCTGTGTGCAATCAAGAACTAAACAAATGGAGACCACTTGGGTTCTTTCCCTGGTCATGCTGGTGCAAGTTTACCAGAGCAAATGTATAAATCCTGAAAATAAAGAATAAAAAGTTTCCAAGGGAGTGAATTCTGAGCAAGATGGGTCAGGCCCACAGTCGGTTTTTACTCCATTGGATCCTCAAAGAATCATCCTCCAAAAAGAAAAACAAAGGTGGGTCTTCTCTGAGGATACATTCTAATTCACCTGAACCAACATTCCTGAATGCTCTGCCCTTCCCCAGGTAAACTTCCAGCAAATACACTCTTACTGCCATCTCCCTGGTGATGTGGAGAGGCTGAAAGTGGATTTACTCAGAGTAAGTGTTCTCCAATGAATATACTACAATTTTTGTAGATGTCATCTCTATTGCAAAATCAACCTCTCCAAAACCCATGAATCCAAAGAAAATAGTTTCAGCAAGGATCAACTGTGATTAGAACTGATTATAACCCACTCCATCAGTGCCCCCATGCTGGGTTTTTCTTTGGTATGTTGCTTTAATAAACATTCTCTTCTTTTCCATCCATGAAACTAGGAAGTATCTATCTTGGGAGGGCTACCCGTGGGCTTCTCTTCTTTCTAGAACATGTTATGATTTCAAAAGGACATGAAAGCCTGACACCTACATTAGATACCCAAGAAATGCAGGCTTGAAAATGCAACTCCCATGACCTGGTCTGAGACAGCATCCTGCCATCCCTTATAAGCTATTTTTGCTTTGGCTAGTTGCCCTTTTGCTAATTACATTTGTGGAGATCACACCTAAGCACACGTGGAAAATGCCTTTTAGCTTTGTGTTAGGCTTTTACCTTATGTGACATCCTTATGGTAAGAATGTAAGTGAATAATAATGGAAAACTAAAATTTTGGTCCATGAAACCTGCTGGAACTGAAAAAAAAAATCTAGGTAATGAATGAACATTTTGAGTTAGCTTTCACTTGTTTGTTTGTATTACAGGGGTCACTTGTCCATTCTTCTTTCCTTTATTGGCTCATTCCTACTTAGCAGGATCTCAAGCACAATCTCAGCACTGAGCACTATCCTGTTGCTAACACCACCCCATCTACCTTATCCCAACCTCCTAGGAGGAGCTCAGTTATGTCTTCTGGGCCTGCCCCATCATGGTGCTTATTATTGAACCCAGCTGGAGCTCCCAATTGGTAGAAGCTTCTCACAGTCTTTTGCATTTCTGCAGCCTATTTGGTATACTGGAGGTGGTTGGCAGTTGCTTGTGAAACTGAATCAGCCTCAGGAACCTCCGTAGTAATACATCCTCCTTGTAATGATTGTTGCAGTAACATTATTATGGATAATGTTATTAGCATAGTAATATTAACATACAATAGGTTGTTTAGTTTACTTATATTTTAGCTACAATTTCTTTATATCACTCACTGTTTACATATTTATAATTTATATACTTTAAATTAATTGTAAAAATGAGCTACAACTCTAATAATAAATACACTTATTACTATTTCTTGGAATAATTGCTACTAATATCTCTATATTCAGTAGAGAATTTTGTGAAGTAAATGAAATTTGCCTTGTTTTACTGAGACAGGGTTTGCTGGGTTTTATGCCATGATTTTGTGTAAGAGATGATGAAAGATGTCAGTGGCACCCTGTTCAGAAATTAGCATGCAGTTCACTAATTTGGCTTCAGGAGCACACTTTAAACTTTCCTAGCCAGTGGACTGACTCCAGTCTTCTCTCCATGCAGGTATGAGAAGTGCTGAGATGACTGTTCCTGGCACTACTGTCTCTTCTTGACACCAACTAACCATGCTTCCTTGTGCGCTCTTCCAAGTCATCTAATACTGGTGAAAATAGTGTAGTAGGGCAATGAATGATTTCCTCCGGGAATGCTTCCGGTCCTCCATGGCATGGAGACCTCTCTCTGCAATGAGTCCATAAACCTAAATCTGCTCGATTCTAGCCATGTTCCTGCTACACTTTGGCAGGAGGACATTGGTGTCTTATGACCAGTGTTTCTGGAAATTGAGATATATTAAATTTTGGCTGTTGTTCTTGACCTTATCCATTGATTTCTTTCAGTATGGGAGTTATAGCAGAAGCACAGAGTGAGAAGCGAGTCTGGGTGGATTTGAACACCCAATCCATGCCACGACTATAGGGAATAGCCTCACGTGGGAGTAAAATTTCAGCAGCATTCTTACTGCGAAGTGAATGCCAGGTGGCATGTGAGAGGCAGGAAGAATCTCTGAGAGGAAGAAAGCAGGGTGCAGTTGTGGAAGGAGGGAGGAAAAGCATTTTGGAAGCAAGAAATTCACTGCTTGAAGCAGAGCAATGAAAGGGAGAATTAGGAGAAAGGCAGAAAATCATGCAATTGTCAAGAGGCATGGACTGGTAGTTTATAGACTAAACACAAATGTACATGAAAGAAATCATGGCCTAGAACAAAGGATCATATTAAAGGAGAGTAATAAATATGAGAACTTGTGAGAATGAGAGTTAAAATAATTGGCATTTACTGAGCTAAAGATATTTAAAGAACCAAATTGATTAGGAAATTTAATGCATTCACTTGAAGATTATTTCCTGAGTGCCTCCCATTAAAAAAGATATGGTAAAACGCCATTCCTTTGAAGTCTGATTATTCCTATTTGTCCCATTTGAAAACCGTGTCACATCCACATGTCTGAACTTAACAGTTTGTTAATTGCAAGCTTTGGAGGCTTTTCTTCTATAAAGAATAAAATGAATGATGATTTATGATTTCTGCAACACCAAGAGCTAGAGAACGCTTTAAAAATGTCTGATTCAATCATTAAGAAATATATTTGAAATGAAAGGAATCTTACTTAGCAAATTTAAATTATGTACAATTTCAGTTTCTATTTAATACCATTCAAGAGAAAATCTTCAGTTATAGCACAGATGTTTGGCAGGATGCTTTAATGGGCAGTTTCTAGGATCTCCTTGAATGTTTTTTTTTTCTTTCTCACCTACAAGGATGAAATGATAATATTCTGTGGTTGAAATTCTCTGTGCTGCATGGCCAGAAGCCAGTGGAAACCCAATGAACCAGGAAGCTCAGAAATGTGATAGCTGTGATCATTTGAATAGTCATTAAATTAATCAACCTGAACTTCCTTTCTGAATCTGCTATTATTGGTTGGTTAACTTTATTAAAGAAGATTTTTCTGTGTCCTTCTTCAGTGTCTAGTCCTATAAAAAGAGAAAGATAAGTCTGTATGTGTAATGAGCACAGAGATGTGCTCTGGAGTGAAACACTTCATCCTAACACTGTCACTGCATGAGACTCTTGCAGTGTCTCAGTTTTCCTGGTCTGGAAAAGTTTCAAGGGCCAAAGTGATGATAAAATGGGATAATAGTGGTTAGAAGTTTCTAGCACCCAGAAAGCATCCTGTGATGTCACTGTTGTTATTATCTATTGAACAAGGAACCTTGGAACCTGCATGATAAAATTCAGTGGTCAGGAGGCAGCATGGCATGTTGCTTAAGAGGGTGGATCTTTGTTACTGTCTATTAGACATGCAGGCTGGGGCAGATGAACCACTCTATGGCTCTGCTTGCTAACCTGTAGAAAGAGGAAATAATAGAGGATTGCCATGGTGAGAAAACCTAATGCCCAGATTATTAGCACGCCATGGGAGCTCCCAGAAAGGTCAACCATTCCTGAGTGTGTTTGTAGAAAGTGGGGACTTGGGCTGAATGCAGACTGGACCTAGAGCTTAAGCCTTTCTTCTCTGTTTGAAATTTGGATTTTTGTCCTTGGATGTTGTGGGAAAATGCTAATCAATGAAGGGTTGTAGTTAACTGGATTCAACTCATTGAGGTATTTACATGTGTGTTCTTCAGAATAAGCTAACAGAGTTCCTCATTCTTATTAGGAGGGAGGCTAGAATGAACTTCTAGTCTCTAAGTCACTCTATTAGCCACAGGGCAAAGAGGAATTTCTCCTGGGAGGAGTGCACCTGCGGGTGGGTGAGGTAATCACCACACAGGACCTTGGCTTGGGTGTTGCTCTGGTGAGATCTGGTGAGCACAGACTCACTCCCCAGTTGAAAATCCTATCTTTGCTATCATTTGCTGCCACCTGTCCCCTTTCAGTGGTCCACAGCTTAGCCAGGCCTTATCGCTGTGCACATTTATAAATAAAATGAGATCTGTTGGGTGTTGATTTCTGAAGACAGAGGACTGAGAATGGGGGATAAGCAGACAGCAGCAGGGCGGAGGTTGCCAGCCTCAGGCTCAGATGTATCAATGAGACTCCTGTCCTGGCTCCGTACTTCTCCCCAGACAACCTTCAGCAAGGAGCTCTGCTCTATGTACATCATTTACATGCCTGTCCCACAGCATTCCTGAGAAAGATAGATAAGTAATCCACATACAGCACTTATCATGGCTCTGACACATGACACATACTAAACAATAAATACCGGTCATCCTTTTTTTTTTAAATGGGTGAATATTCATTTGAAGTCTTAGCTATGTGTTTGCTTTTTCTGAAACAGACTTCTGAGATTCATTCTCGAAGTTATCAACAGGAAGAGTAATGGTAACACATCAAGACAGGTATTACCTTCTGATGATACATCCTATTCCTTTCTTCCATGTAGATAATCCTCATGGACTTTGCCTTGCCTGTATCCATTACACAGAGATTCATCATGAAGCAAAAAAGAAGAAAGAGTCTAAATCCTCCTAGAGTGCTCCTGCAAAACAGCTAAATGGACTCCAGGGCAGGATAGATGTAGCCACATGACCATCAGAAAGCATGCCAAGTGGTCTGAAGGTTTGAATGCTTAGAGATAGGAGAACTCTGGGGATGTTAAGCAATTATAAAGCAAAACAAGACAAGCTCACGTTTCTTCAGAACATTTTCACTTATAGTTAATTGACAACACAGAGCTCAGAAATTATTAATAAATGGCTGATGAAGGCATGGCAACAGTTTAAGTGTAGCATTCCGCTGACTCTTCCTGAGATTTCTCACGAGGTTGGGTGTGGGAACAGGATCATGGGAACCTTCAGGAAAACCTCTCACTCTGTGAAGATGCCAGTACATGAGTCAGAAGATACAAGTGGAGAGCTGCCTCAGGCCATTCCTGGCCCTGAGCTCACTTCCAGCCTTGCCCTGATGCACACAGGTGCCTCCCGTATCTTCACAAGAGCACATGCAACCCAGACACATCCTGAAATTGAGTATATTCTTCCATATGCAGAACTAAAGTGGTCACCTAGAAACTTCCAGAATCAGTTTCCAGTCCCATCCCTCTCATCAGGGGCTGATGATTACATGGTGTAAATGCTTATCTTCCTCCCATTTCTCCTGCACTGTGGTGGTTAAGGACACTTCTAATTTGAAGAATGAATGATTTCTAGGACAGATGTGGTCAAGTTTGTGTTGTACAAAGCTTGTCATTGACAACCGTAAAGTCCTCAAAGGAAAGTCTCCATCTCTTTTAGGGAACAGAGTGTCCTGGGAATCACCTCAGATGCACTGATGAAGTCTGTGTGGGAATCTGTGGGCCTTCCACACTGGCTCTTCATTCTCCATAGGATAAGGCTGGTCAGTGAAGTGGCCTGTCACTTGAGAATACCATTGGAAAAAATGCTACTCTGTAGAAATCTACAAGTAAAAATGAATTTATTATTTAATGTAATGAGTTCTTTCATAAAAATGTCAATATTCCTGAGAATACCCATCTTAAAACAATGGTGATCTTTTTTTTTTCATTGGGTGAAGGAGTGTTTATACCTTTCCTTAAAATGTGTGTGGGGAACAGGGTGGGCACAAAGAATGAACTCAGTAAGGCTGTTATACAAAGGAGTTCTGGGAACACTACTGTATCCTTGCCTTATGCATTCTTGGTGAGGCAGACGTGATACCTTCTCCCCTTACTTGATGATCAAGAAATAGTCAACATGAGGGACGTAGAGTTTCTAGTTCTTTCAATAGTCAGGACCAGAACCCTCCTCACAGCCTCTCTGCCACTCTGATTAGACTGTAACCTGGAGGGCAGTGGTAGTGTTCTGTGATAACTCTTATATTATTGATCCTATGGCAGTATTTGGCACTGAGTGCATGCATACTCTAAAACTGAGGAATGAATGTGTTGCTGTAAGCCCCAAGCTCTGCAATGTCTGAGTGTGTTGAGGGTGTCTTTGTTTCTTGGGCAACATTGCGACCTTACCTCTATGGAGATGGAACATCTTTCCATTTATTTATGCCTTAGGTTTCTTTCAGCAGTGGTGTGCAGTTTTCAGAGAGTAAGTTCTACATTACATGGTAGATTGCCAACTGGTGGTCAAATTGTTGCACCAACCTGAGCTGAACTAATGTGGTGCTGGGTATGGGAGGCCCACCTGAGGATTGTTGCCAGCAGCTTCAGAGGCAAAACTGAAGAAGCTGTTGGAAGGTGTTAGGAGAAGATTTAGGGGTTGTAGGAGCTGTAGAAGCTGATGGTTCTCTTGGGTTATTCTGCTGGAGGACCTGGTCATGCTGGCTTTCCTGATGAACTGGGTTGTTCTTGTTGGAGGAGGAATTCAGAAGTTTGTTGTTACTGAGGATGGCTGTGGTTCATTTTGGGGGAACTCTGGTCCTCATCTTGAACATCACTTCCTGGCACAGAGGAAGATGGTACACTGCTCAGCCTTGTGGAGAAGCTTGTCATATTGGCTTTCTGATGGAAATTCAGCTTTCCTCATTGCTGGAGGAGTTTGGGACCTCTCTGCTGCTGGGCATGGTACCTTTGGGGGAGTTCTGGTGCTTACCTTGAGCACTGCTTCCTAGCTCCAGTTCAGATCCCTCAGCCTGCTAGCACGGATCCTTCATCCCACTGGCACAGACTTTCTAGCTTCCACTGCTGAGCTTTGGGCCTTTCCAATACAGATCCATGAAACAGGCCTGCGTGAAACATTGTCATGGAGTCTTGGCCTCCAGCTGAATTTGTGGGAGGCATACTCAACTGGATTCCTTGGTCTTTTGTGTGTGGGCAGATTTGTTTCCTTCTTGATTCTCTGAGTGATTTTTATGAAATAATCTTTTAAAATATGTGTCCTGAATTGTATTGTTTCCCTTGCAAAATCCCAAATTATGACACACTACTTTAGGTGAATTTATTCCTGAAGATTTTATTCTTTTTAATGCTATTATAAATGGAGTATTTTTCTTTCTTTCTTTCTTTCTTTCTTTCTTTCTTTCTTTCTTTC
>NDGN011552013.1:5085-16954 GCA_002564285.1 Tympanoctomys barrerae | reverse complement strand
AGTTTTCTGCCCTTTTGTACACATACACATATATGACATATTAGTTAAGATATACCTTAAGCCACCATAGAATCGAGACCCCAAAGTGAAAGGACTTAAGCATGCTGTATATTTATTTTCTCTTGCATTTGTCTTAAGTAAGTGGAAAGAACAAGCTGGGTATATCTCTTCTGCACTCAGTGACACTGTTTTTTCCAATTATCTTCCTCCACCACTTTCTTTTAGTCAAATCAAGATTTCCAACATTTAATAAACTTACAGAAAAAGAGTAATATATAGGAGCTCACATCAAGTATGAGGGAATAAACACTAGTGACATGCTTCCCTTTTGTGTACATTTCAGTGGTGAGAAATAGGTAGCAAATTTGCATCTGATAGCAAAGAAATCTGAAAGCATATTTGTGGGGTTTCTATCTGTCCTTACGTTATTTTCATAAGAAAGTAGAATATGTCTATGGAAACCTTGAGTTCTGTACCACTGTCGCTGTTACAGTTTGAGAACCTACTGTCCCCACGACAGGATGAAGGTAAAAATATAGGTTTGTCCTACAAACCTAAGTAGCAGATTACAAAGTGGTGGAGGCATGAAAAAATATGACGCCCATATATAGGAGGTCACTAAAGGGGTTCTGTGGGACCCACTTCTTTTCACTGTGTTCTTTTTTTAAAAAAAATCTTTTATTACTGTGTTCTTTTTATTCCCTGGTCCTGTTGTCAACAGTCCTGCTCAGCCAGCACCCCATCTGCAGTGCACTGCCATAGAACCAAAACACTGGGAACTAACATTTCTGAAACCATAAGCCAAATAATCTTTCTTGCTTTATATATTAATGATCTCATGTATTGTTACAGTAACAGAAAATTCACACAGTCACATTTTCTATCATATATGACAGGTTTTCCCTTCTTTCTCTAACTTCAAACATTTTTACATATCCAACTTGAATAACTCCTGCTCCTCAAATATGCACCACATGTACTTCTTTTTTTGCATGTTTAGCCTAAGGGGAAAATACTGATCTCACTAACTAATATATGAATATTTTGAAAACTTAGCTTGTTTCTAAACTATATTTAATTCCTGGTAACAGATGATAAATTGGATTTAAAGTTTAATATCAAGAGACAAAGTTTAATTTATGTATTTTTAATTGCTAAAATTATTAATTACCCTCTGCTATGCCCATGTTTCCGTTTATCACATGGAATTTCTTATATAAAACCAATAAAATGCCACCAACTGCATTTTATCCTCATCCTGCCAAGTTTTATAATACATATAAGTATCTTGTGATTTACATTGTCATTTTTGAAAATGTCTCTCTACTTTAACAATATACTTTTAATTTTTATATCTTTTTTTTTAATTATAAGGAAGGGTGTCCCGGGTGTTTAGAATCTCTCTACCAGTTCGGACTCATAGTGATCCACCTGTTTGCAGCCTCTAAAGAGCTCTTATTACAGGCATGGGCCACCACGCCCAGTCTCAATTGCCATCTCAGTGTGCCCTGGAGGTAGAGCTGGGATGGCAGGCCACGGGATGGAACCTCCACTCCCTGTGCCTGCCTACAGGTGCTTTAATCTGCTGAGCTATTTGGCCGATCCTTTTTTATACCATTTTAAAATTTATTTTTTATTAGCACATATTTTCATTATATGATGTTAGTATGTTTTGTGTGGCATTGGTACACACATATAATAATATATCAGGTTGCTTTTGCATGCACTTCCAATCACTGTCCTCACTCCTCCCTCCATCTCTTGATCTCCTTCCTATTTGGAAAGAGTCTATCTCCATACTTCTGATCATCTATCATTTTTACTTTCCTCTTTATTTATAATTTGCAATTCTCAAGTAAGAGAAACTATACAGTTTTAAAGGTCATATGTGATTCATTTCACTGAAAATTGTGTTCCCAAGATGAATCCATTTTTCTACAAATTATTCAACCTTATCCTTCTTTATAGTAGAAATGTACTTCATTGTTTGTAAATATCACATTTTCTTCATCTGTTGGTGGACATACAGGATGCTTTCAAGATTTATACTGTGAATTGTGCTGCTATGTACACTGGTATGCACATAATATTGTAAAATGATATCTTTAACTCTCAAGAGGATACTTTGAAGTAGGCCAAGGGGAATAGCTTGGTTTAGTTTTTGGATGAATATCCAGATTGATTCCTATAGCACTAATTGTATCCCCAACAATAATGTAGAACAATTCCTTTTCCCCACTAATGTTTATAATTATTACCTATCTTGAAAATAATCTAGTTTCAGTGATCTTGAATATTCATTTATGTATTTATTGGTCATTTGTACTTATTTTTTATGCAGTGTCTATTTATCATGCTGGTTTATTTTTTGATTTGGATTTTGAACTTAAGAGACTTTAAAAAAAAGTTTTTTTACACAGTAAGTGTCTGACTTAAAAAGAAGTTTCATTCTAGGAAAACATTCAAATTGTTTATTTTCATAAGTTTGACAGGGTCTTCTGTGGCTTTGACACAAACATATGATATAAAGCATAAAAATAAATGCAAAAAGTCTGTATATAAACTAAGCATTTTCACTTATCTTAAAAACATGGTACAGGAGGCATACTGGGAAGAAGCTGTGGGATCTGAAGCCAGCGGGGCCTAGTGTCCACTTCGCTTGGGGGGTCACATGAAAGGAGCTGAATACAGCAGCCAGACCCAAGCCAGATCCTGCCTGTTGAGTTTGAGTCCGGTAGACCTAGACCTGGTGAGCTGAGGCATACTGCTGCGCCGAGCCAAACCCAGACCAAGGTCCACAGTTTCAGGAGCATTCTCATGGAACAGAAGTGGCAGCAGGCAACTGGGATGAACTAGTATGCCTGGAGGACTCTAGGTGCATAAACAGAAGGTTTCTAGACAGAACTCAGGGGAGCTAATTTAAATACAAATTCCCAGTTTAAGATGCTTAGTTATACAGCTATAATGTTTACTCTCATGGTTTAAAGTAAAAACTCATTTGTTACTGAAGTTTGTCAATTCTGAATTTCACAAGCTTTTTTACTATTCTTCTGAGCCAACTCCCTGGGCTCTTGTATTGCTAATTGTACTACTGCAAATAGGAAACTGTATCTGTCTATCAGAGAGTATTTCAGAAAGTGGAAAGATATTCCTTGCTCCTGGATAGGAAGAACCAACATTGTGAAAATGGCCATATTCCAAAAATTCTTATACAGATTTAAAGCACTCCCTAATAAAATACCATCAATATATTTCACAATGCTAAGAAAACTTTCTTAAAATTTATTTTGATCCAGAAAATACCTAGAATATCAAAGGAAATTTGGGCAACAAAGGCAAGGAAGGAAGCATTACAATCCTTGATTTGAAATTATACTACAAAGCTACAGTGATAAAAGTCAGCATACCGCCATCTTATCTTTGACAAAGGGGTCAAACATCTTCAGAGTATCACTACTAGATGGGACTCATAGTAATTCACTTGTTTACAGCCTCACAAGAGCTGGGATTGCATATGCTCACCACCATGGCCAGCCTTACTTGCCATCTCAGTGTACCCCATAGGGGTGAAAAAAATATAGACTCTTTAAGGATGGTGCTAGAAAAACTGGCTTTCCACTTGCTGAAAATTAAAACTAGAACCTGGGTCTAACACCATGAACTAAAGTAAAGTCAAAACAGATTAAAGATCTAAACATTAAAATAGAAACATAAATCTCCTGGAAGAAAAAAAATAGGTGGAAATCTTGAAGACATAGGGATAGGCAGACAGTTCATGAATAAAATACAAAATGTCCAGGAAATACTTGAAAGAGTGGACAACTGGGACCTCCTCTTATTGAGAAGTTTTTGCATGTCAAAGGAAATCACCAACAGGGCAAAAAGATAACCAACAAATTTGGAAAAAATATTAGCCAGCAATCACACAGACAAAGGTTTTCTATCTAGGGTATACAAAGAACAAAAATACATTAGGGCCCCATTAGAGATTCAATCCAAAAATCAAGATCTGATATGAATTCACACTTCTCAGAGATAGAAATACAAGAGGCAAATAATTACATGAAAAATTGGTCCAAAACACTGGCCATTTGAGAAATGCAAATTAAAACAACATTGAGTTACCAATCCCCCCAAGAAAGAATGGCCATCATAAAGAAATCAACTAATAACAAATTCTGGAGAGGCTGTGGGGAAGAAGGCACCCTTCTCCACAGCTGGTGGGAATGTAGACTGGTGTGACCCTTATGGAAATCAGTGTGGAGACTCCTTAAAAAACTAGGACTGGAAATCTCATTCAATCCAGCTATTCTTCTTCTGGGTATTTTCCCTCAAAAAACAGAAAACATCATAACATAGTGGTATATGTGCACCCATGTTTATAGCAGCACAATTGGTTACAGCCAAATCTTAGAAACAACCAAAATGAATGGATGGAAAAGATGTGGTATTGTCATATAATGCAATACTACTCAGCTGTAAACAAAGACAAACTTGAAGCCATTATAGGTAAGTGAATGCAACTAAAGGCTATATTCATAAGTGAAATAAACCAGACACACATGTGTAAATATCATATTGACTCCTTAGTGTAAGAACCAGAAAGAACAAATAAAACCTGAAGGGTATAACAGATATAGTAAAATGGAAGGAAACAGAACTTAAATATTAGGCAATGAAGTTGAGAGAAAGGAGAAAAGATGGAAAAAAAGGATAAAGGGGAAAACATGCAAGTATTTATATGAGTATTTGTATAGGATTTCTGAGATGATTGTACTCACAATTTCCAACAGTACTTTTTCTTTTGAAAATAGCAGGTAATGTTTAGAATTTTTATTTTGACTAACTCATATGCTGATATCTGTGAACAGAGAAACTGCGTTAAGGCCAGCAATGTATAGGACAAAACCCATGGTTGAATGCCTCTCATCCTGGTCTTCTAAATGTGTATCATTTCTAATGTCTTATCAATTATTTTACCCTCTTTGAAATACATTAAAACAAAAAGACATATAAATTAAGATTTCTTGAAAGCAAGCACGTGTTCAATTATTTCTCCAAATTTCAGAACTAAATATGTTAACCTGAGCAACAAATATGATGATAAAAATAAGTAACATAACAACCATTGTTAATTAACTATTCTTGTTTTGAAAATCTGTAACATATGCATTGTTGTATATTACCCCCTTTCTACATTCTTTCTATTTGTTTTTACTGCAACTTTTACTGTTCAAAATGAAAAGAAATCAAATTTAAACTAATTACAACAGATATAAAAGTAAAAATAAATGTACGCTTTTTTAAGAGACACTAAAGGATTGTTGATTGTATGTGCTCTTCATTGGCTTCTTTTGTACATATGCTCACCAGTGTATATTCATGGGAAATTGAATTTTAAAATAATTAGCTATCCTTTTTTAAAAAAGAACTTCCCATTTATTCAGTCTAGTTTCTTACCTACCTGTCCCTACTCTTAAAAAAAGACTCAGTTTTACCCAACTGTAGTGGCTTTGAAACACAGCAGAAAGAAAGTGATCCTAGTGGCATCCGGTATTGTAAAAGGGTTAGAAACTCAACTGCTGTCAAAGAAAAAGCCCGAAGTTGGTTCTAGGTAGCTTTTCTTTATGGATCACAGCAGAGAACTCATAGTGAGACCATGTCTACAAGTTCTAACTAGATAAGTTTGATGGTGTGAGCTTAACTGGAGCCAGTATGTGTTTGGAGTGTTTTTTCTATATATACCTGCAGCACAGAAACCATTGATACTGATTTGCCTTTCACCCCCACAGAGGGTAGTTCTTCAGTGTCATGATAAAGGTCATTGAAAGGTCACATTGACAAAATAGATTCTGGGTAACAATGTGAAGCTTCTAAAACTTGTTGATTTTTTTTTACACACATTTGTGCATATTTACAAGTACAAACTTAAAATTTTATTTTCTTAGATGTGTGCCTGGGTAATTGTATGCTATGTCTTTTGTTATGTTTTTGTTAACTTTTAACATGAGTGTTTCTGAATATTATCAGAAATAATAAATCTGAGTTATATATTGATGTGGAAAAAAGGATGGTACAGTATAGTAGAACACTAACATATAAGGTATTGGATGTAGTAAGCTGACAGGAAAAGAGCTGTGAACTGAAAGAGGGACGATAGTTAGAGTTAGTGGAGTGGAGTCTTTTATCTATTCATCTTGGTCCAGTATCTCAATTATCTTCACCTTTGTTTCCATGGTCATTGGTCGTGCTTCCGAGTGTCCCCTCTGCATCACCACTGCCTCTCCTCTGGCCTAGAGACATCCTGCGTTCTTATTGAGCCATGTATTACTGTTCCCTGTCACACAGTACAGTAAGCACACAGCAGCACAGCACAACTGTGACAATATCCAGGGGACACATGAACTGTGTGCAATTCATTTGCATCCATAAATATTCATAAGGAGAGGTCAAATGTTATCTGTGTCAAATAGCAAACTGAATGTTTATAGCCTTGAAATTTATTGTATATTCTAGACATTACTTTTCTGTCTGAGGAGTACCTGGAAAATTCTTTTCTATCTCTAGGTTTTGTCTTCACTTTGCTTGTTGGTTGTAGAAGCTTTTCAATTTCACATGATTCCATTTGGTGATTCTTGGTACTGTTTTCTTGGCAAATAATGTCTGCTTAAAAAGTTCTTCAAAATGTTTATGAGTCTTACTCATTTTATGTTGATTTACTGTAGGTTGATTTTAAATTTTCTGTTAGTCACTGAATACCAATCCACTGTATGGATGCATATATGTTATTTTGTACATTTATTTTTTAAAATATATGTAGTTGCTTCTAGTGTTAGACAATTATAAAGCTGCTTGAAAATTTGCATGCAGATTTCTTTTTGGACATAATTTTTCAGATCATGTGAGTAAATATTTCAGAATATGATTATTAGAAAAAATAGTATGAGCAAATTTATATTTTAAAAATCTATGCAAGTCACTATCATGTCCTGATGCTGGGACAATGGTTCAGCAGCCTAAGGGACTGCCTGGAAAGAGCAAGGACTGGGTTTGATCCCCAGTGCCACATGCCATGCCAGTTCTGCCCCAGGCACTCTGAAGCCAGGCATCATGGCACACACTTATAATCCCAGCGCTAGGGAGGGTGAGATAGGAGGATCGCTACGCGTCCAAGCAGCATAGTGAGACCCCGTATACAATAAAAACAATAAAATATATATCAGAAATCAAAATATATTGATTTTATAGCAGTAGAGCTTCCAGTTCATCTATGAACAAATAATACACCTCACAGTCTATCTGTAATGAGCATATAAATAAAATTAGCCACATGGATTTTAATGTACTAATTCATGTTTAATGTTTTTAGTAAATAACTTTAAATTAGAAAAAAGACCAATATAGTAAAACAGATAGAAAAACAAGGAGACATATTGTGTGAACTATTCAGATGCAGTGTTTAGATCTGTAGATACTACACAAATAATCAGATGTATTATCCTTCCCCAAGAGAGACCAACAGTCACCTCTAAATAGAATCTCTAGAATCACCCCTAAAAGAAATTAGATAAAAAAGTTTGAACCATGTGCAGAGCAATGTATTCAGCTGGACTTAAAAGAAAAAAACTTAAAATACTTACGACCTAGATCACATCCTTTTTTTTTTTATGAAACTACCTGGAGATATATTTTGGTTTTGAAAAATTTTACTGAAAATTATTCTCCAAGAAAGAGAGTTTGTACTTACATTTTTTTTTTAAAAAGTTGTCAATCACAGCGGTGACAAAATGTTAACAGTACTAAATGTTGCATATTGATTTATTTCATGTTTGTCAATAATTACTATATATGGAAATATGTATCAAAATACATGAAAGAAAGGGTTGGCGAGAAAGCTCAGTGGATTAAGCGCCTGAGTAGGTAAGCGCAGGGACCAGGGCTCCATCTCCAGCACCATGTGCTGCTTTGGCCCCTCCCCCAGGAATGCTGAGCTGGCCACTGAGTCTGGGAGTGGTAGTGCACACCTGTAATCCCATCACTGGAGAGGCTGAAAACAGGAGGATCACTAAGACTTTGAGTTGCATAGTGAGACCTTGTACCAAAAATATATAAAGCAGGACATAAAATTTAAACCAAAATTTGACAATATTTTTAGAAATTATAAAAACTACATCAGTTTTTCTAGTATTATAGTAACAAAATACCATATCCTGGATGACCCAAATAAGATAAATTTATTTGTTTCATGATATTCAAATGTGGAAATGTACTTGAATTCCAGGTATGCTTACATATTCTGCAGAGGCCTCTTCTTTATGTGGAGAAGGCCTCTGGCAGCACTCACAAGGATCTTCTCACTGTACCCGTGCTTGTCTATTGCCCCTCTATGTCTCAACATCATCCTCTTATAAAGACACCAGTTCAACAGGGCATGTAAAGTGCCATATTTTAACTTTGTTGCTGCATTCAACCCCCTATTCTTAGATCAGTCACCGCTTTTTTTCCCCCATTTATAAATTTGGTACAGGGTCATACTACATAGCTCAGACTTGTGGTGATTCTCCTGTTTTCAGTCTCTGCAGTGCTGGGATTACAGGCGTGCACTACCATACTCAGACTGGATGGTCAGCTCAGCTCACGCCCTGGGGGAGGGACTGATGTGGCATGCAAGGCCAGAGATCGAACCGTGGTCCCTGAGCTTGCCCAAGCAGGCACTTAGTCTGCTTAGCTATCTTGCCAGTCCTAGATCAGTGACTATCTGAGCTACAGGAATTTTAGGCTATCTCATATGAATTTTGGGTTAGACTCATAAGCTCATTATAGACTTCTAAAAATATATTTCTTTTTAAAAGTAATTTTGAATATATCTTATAGTTGTTCAGTCTTTACTTAAATTTCTAAAAAATATTTATTTTTTTTATTTGATATAGGGTCTTGCTAGTGATCTTCTTTTCTCCCCTTCCCCAGCACTGGGATTACAGGGGTGTGCCACTATGCCCAGATTTGGGGCTAGCAAGGCAGTGCTGGGGTTCAGGTGCTAGCATAACATGAGGTAGTGGGAATCGAACTCAGGTACTTGAGCTTTCCAGGTAGGTGCTTAGACCAGTACTCAATCTTCCCTGTTAAGGCTTTCATGAATGGCCAACCTTAGCTGTATAAATTCATTTTCTCTCAGATCTGCATTTTCAAGGCATTTCATGCTTCCCTGTGGTATATAATATAAGGCCTTCATTACAGTTCTCCTTCTTCCCTTGCCTCTAGACTCCCTATACCTAGGAATAAGAACTCTGCTTTAATAGCCTACCTGTACCATCATGTCCTATCACAGAAATTGCCTCATCATAGGTTTGCTGCAATAGTGTAAATATGCCTTTAAATCTGAAAGCAATTCAAACACTGAAAAATTAAACAAATCAGACACACAAGATCAAATATCATATGATTCTCTTATTTGAGAAATTAAAAAACATAAGAGCAGTGCCTGCCAGATAACTCAGCAGATTAAAGTACCTGCTTAAGCAGACCTAGGGGATGGGAGATCCCCTGCTGTGCAGGCCCTGCCCTTGGGGCACCCTGAGACAGTGACTGAGGCTAGGTCTGGTGCCACAGACATGTAATCTCAGCGCTTGGAAGGCTGAAAGCAGGAAGGAACATTATGAGTCCAATCTGTGTAGAGAGACTATATAGATAGATAGATAGATAGATAGATAGATAGATAGATAGATAGATAGTAAAAAAGTAGGGAAGTATTAGATGCCTCTCAAATGGGAAGGAGAGTAAGAGATGGAAGGTTGAGAAAGGAGGGGAAGCAAAGGAGATGGAAAACTCTTTAAAATATGTGCCATGCCTCACAAGGAATGTATGAGTTACTGCAAATGAGTACTAATAAAACATGATATATTGACTTTTATACATTATACCTGTCACAGTGCTATGCTCATACATTTATCTGTATGCACATATATACTCATGTGAATACATACCTCTGTGTATATATGTGTACTCACATATATAATGACAAATGTGTATATAGAAACACATACATATATATATAATAAATATGATATATATCATATGTATGTAATTTATTATTAAAGTTTATACCTGGAGTCCTGTTTATGGACTCAACTTTCAAAGAATTAAATGCCAAAGAGAGTAATCTGTAGTTCCTCTCTAGACATCTTGAGATGTTTAATAATTTTGGCTTGACTCTTTCTGATTTTATGAAGGTTTATGTACCCCAAATATTTTCTGGTAAATATTATGTTTAACTGTTCATACTGAGCAACATAATTCCATAGCGTTTTGAAGTATTTTTAATAAATATGGCTAGCAAAACTATTAAAAAGATTAAATTATAGTGTCAAGTCTATAAATAAATAGAATGTTTTATATAAATGAGTAGAATAGCTCCTTCTTTACTTTTGTTTTTAAAGTGTAAACAACTATTAAATGAATTACCATCCTCGCAGTTAGTGCTTTCGAGGGATCTTTCCTCTTTCTTATGGGAGCAGTGCATGGGAGACACAGGTTTTCTTTTATGTGAGAGACTTCAAAGAACACGAGTGAACACCTCCTAATTAAATTGAACCTGACATAAAACTAATGAACTGTACAAGTCATTAAACTTTTTAATCTTTGAAAATGTTCATGCAGTTATTATAAAATAATTTTCATCAAAGATCTTAATCATAAAACAAAACAGGACAGCAAATCATTTTTGATCATGTGGTGATCTAGACTAAAAGATCAACAGCTACAAAAAAAAGGGGTTATCCAGAGAAGATTAAAAGAGGCAGTGTAGGCAAAATAGGAGTCAAAGATTAAGAGTTCACCAGAATAGAATATGTAGATAAAAAGAAAATCACAAAGAGGCACCAGGAATATGACAAAAAGATGTAGAGGAAAGTATATTCAAAAATGAAAAAAAAATGAAAGTAAATTCATGCCTTACAAAAATCCAAAGAAAAAGAACAAAGAAAGAATTGTAATAAAGAGACAAGTATCAGAGATAATCATGTTAACCACGCCAAATATAAAGGTGAAAATTCAACTTAATCCTGTCCAAGTGAGATTCTTAAAAACCTTGAATACAGGTGAGCATGTCAGATCACCTATGAAGTTTCCCCAAAATGAATCCAACTGTTCATTAAAGCTATAGCTATGTACAGGTACAGATATAGATACAGATAAATAGCAAGTAAAACTTTAATAGAATATGGAAAACAATTGTTAAACTCCCTCCACAATGAATAGATTCATATTGTTTAAAATAGAATTTTGAAGCACCTGTTTTGATACATAATTTATCATCAAATCCTATGTCTATAAAATGTTTTAACACACATTTTAGCATAAAATATAGATGGTGTTAGAAGACATATATATATATATATAAATATATAATTTTTCATTGGACTATTCTACCATAAAGGTTGAGTTAAAATATATTTTCTAAATATTATCATCAAAGAATTATAACATTCTCTTCTCTCATAACTCACATTATCTAACATTATGTTAATTTGCCAAATAATTTTATGGTCAATTTTCTTAATGGTAGACATTTAATATTAAAAAATATTTGCAATATATGTCATCTATAATAAAAATTAATAAATTAAAAGTGTAATACATAAAATCACATAAGTTTAGGGAAAATAATCTGACACTAAACCAATAAAGTATCTTAAACACAATATTCATAAAATGAATTCACTCAAAAACAAAAAACAATAAATTCTCTCATTAAAACTTGAAGTGGGGGCCAGGAGATGATTCAGTGGATTAAGCACTCCCTGGCAAACAGAAGGGCCTGAGTTCAATCCCCAGTTCCACACACACACACACACACACACACACACACACA
>NDGN011552012.1:1228-11409 GCA_002564285.1 Tympanoctomys barrerae | reverse complement strand
TGGGGAGTCATCCGGAGTTGTTCGACTCCCGCCAAGTTGACACAATGTATCAACCACTACAAATAGAAATGCCTTATTTTCCCCTCCCCCAAGTCCTATGAATTTTCTTATTTTTTATACTTTATAAGCATAATATAGTATCATTTTTCTAGTATCATTTCTTAATTTAGTATTACAATATCATTTTCTTAATTTAGTACACTTTTCCTCCACATTGTTGCATGTTTCAGGATTTCCTTCTTTTTAAAGTGTAATAGTATTATACATGTGTGGCATATTTTCTTTATACATTTTTTTGTAAATGGTCTGGCTAATTCTACAATGGTCATAGGCATAAATTTATTTTTTCAAGAGCCAAATTGTGGTTCTTACAGGCACTGTAGCGATCTGAGAGGTCTAGGAGCTTAACAGAGTAATTCAGTGGATCTACATGGTAGAGCGTCAGGTCATGTCCTTTCTGCTCTAGGATGTTGCTGATTGTGTCAACTTGAGAAGTTTAGAAGTTCACCCAAATGAGTGGGCAGGGGTCCAGGGCACTCACTTTGTAAACATCCTGAGCCCATGCAAGAGGAGGACATGGACATGACATGAGGGCTACACCCACATGAATGTGGGTAGCCTGACACAATATAAAGGAGGAAAGAGGCAAGTTCCCACCCTTCTTTTGCTCTGGTTGTTTTTGTTGTTTTCTGCTGTCATGAAAGTTTGCCCCTTTGTCATTGCAACTCTCCTTGGAGCCAGCTAAGTATGGGCTAAAACCTCCACAAACCATGAGCTAAATATACCTTTCTTCCATAGCTTTGGATGTTGGGTATTTTTGACTCAGCAGTGGCAGAGAAGTAATTAACACAAGCCCATTTCAGTTGTTTTGGATAAACAGACATGATTAGAATTGTGAGACTATATGGGGATTTCGTTTTTTAATTTTTTGAAAACTATAGACATTTGGTCATTAAATAAAATGACCAAACTCTGTTCCTGTGACTAGCTTATTAAGTGAATTGTTCGGGAAGCGAGGAATTGTATACAGTATGTACATTATAATATTCAGAACAAAGGAATTGTTAAAGGAAACTCCAACTTCATGGCTTTGCTTTTATTGTCATAATTCTTACATGCAGGACTGTAATGTATAATGAACATTAAACTACAGCAGTACATAGTACAATCAGTAATAACTATAGTACTATATAAACGAGGTATACTGTAAAAAAAGACATTGAGGCTCTATGACTAAAATGTATAGATACCTAGGAAAAAGACAGGGGGCCTGCCCATTAGCTCAGTTGTTTAAGTGGCTGCTTAAACAAAGCAGTCAGGCTCAAGATGCTCTGGTTCGAACCCAGTTTCTCACAGAAAACCAGATATTCCCACATGGAATTCACAAGCCACCAAAATAAACATCTTTCCTTCTTGCTTGCTTGCTTTTTCTTTTTTTTTCAGTACTGGGAATTGAACTCAGGACCCTGCACTTGCCAGGCTAGTGCTTATTCTACTGAGCTATCTCCCTGGGCTGAATGGTTCCAATTTCTCCCAAACCTTACCAATACATTTTTGATACCATTACAATGTTTGTGTTCTAGAGAGCTCACCAAATATAATCACAGCTATTACTGTGCACTGATTAATTATGTTTCTTACATATATAAATGACATATTTATATAAAATGAGTGCCAAATGCTTTATATTGTGAAATCATTAATATAAATTGAGAGTTTAAAAAAAAAAAAGGTTTAGAGGCCTGGCAGTATCACTCAGCTTAGGTAAGTGCAGTGGCTAGGGTTGATCTCTGGCACTGCAAGCCGCACCGGCCTCGCCCCCAAGTGCTCTCAGCCAGCGATGGAGTCTGGGCGTGGTGGCACACACCTGCAACCCCAGAACTAGGGAGGCAGAAATCAGAAGGATCACTACATGTCTAAACTGTGAAGTGAGACCCTGCACAAAAAAAAGCAAAAAAACAAACAAACAAACAAACAAAAAAAAACTTACAAAAAGTTTGGGAAACTAAAAGGAAGAAAAGAATATAGTAAGTCAATTAAAATATTGACAACTTTCAGTAGCTTATCAGTTTCTTTCAATAAGGTATCTTTTTTCTTTTTCATGATTACTTCAATTACTATAAATTTAAATGCTTGATTTACTGAACATTTATCTCCTTAGAGTTAATGTCACCAGATTTATTACAGAGGAAAGTGTAAGTAGAACCTAGGAGTTACATACTACTTCCCAAATCATGCTTTAAGAATGCAATGGCTTTCTAAATATTTATGCTGGGTTTTTTTCATGTGGAAATTGTATGTACTGTGTGACTACTAGTCTGAAAAATAGTGTTTAAAAATGTATTTACAGATTTATCACTCTAAGATTATTTGTTCTTTATAATTATCAAAGCTTAGTATTTTCTCATAGATAAAATTGCAATTGTGAAAAAATATATATCACATTTGGTGCTTTGGGCATCCAAAAAGGTATCTGACATATAGATAAATACTATAAACTAAAGAGCATTTTATGACAAAATCAATCAAGTTCTTATTGCCTCTGGGAATATAACTGTTGTAAAAGTTTAAGGAACCCATTCCACAGTTAAAAATAATATGAAATCTATAAATGAAATGATTAATTGTTCCATTCAATATTTTGCTGTATGCCTCTCTAAAATTATGGAACAATATCATACATTGTGTAAAAATCAACTGTTTCTAATTGTATCAATTCTTCAAAATATTTGCTTTTGGTGAACAGAACTTTATGGAAATATAGTAACTTTGAAACAAATACAGAAAAGTGAGTAATGAGAATAAGCTAAAAATTTGCATCTTAAATAATTAATTTAGATTTTTTCAATTATAACTGTATGCACTTGAAACATGGAGAGAATCTTGATCATTTTATTTCAAAATAAAACTTCTGCATTATTATGTGCATATATTTCATTCAGTGTCAACTATGATGCATGTTGTCTTGCAAATTCTCAGTAATGCTAGACCATGGTACTTTTGAAAAATATTGTTTGGTGAATTGTGCCTATGATCCCAGAACTGGAAAAATAAAACTGATTTACAGCCTTACTCTTATGGAAAGAGAAAGAGCAACTGTGGTAAACATTCTAAGTAATTGACAGTCACTAAAAATATAATTTGGTTTATATAATTACAGAATCAAATAATGTTTGAGATAAATTATAATCCTCAAGTATAGGTCTTTCCAATTTCTGATATTTAATCATTATATATATACTACATATTTCTCTGAATCTATTAGAAATTAATATTATACTAGAAGAAAAAATACTTTTCAATTTTCTGCTTTTATAAATTGTAGGAATGAAGTGTGGGACATTTTCAAGCTGTGTTCCTTTCAGTAAATCATGTTTTTCAGTTGTCTTTTATGTTATTTTCCAATGTATATTAAAGATCTGGAGAAATAAATTCATGGTTGAACCTGATATCATGAGGCCCACTTCATAGAAAATGTTGATGAGAACTTCACACATGACTCCTATTCATTGTTCTATATTAAAGCATATGGATTTCATGTGGCAAAGTGCAGTTTTAATGTTCAAAGAGGTGTGTATATGTAAATGTGTGTATAGTTCTAAAATTCTTCATGTTCCATTTCTGTTAAACATCTTCTAAACCGTTTTGAGAGGCCAAGTGGAAAATCTTGCTTTGATGTTTCACAGAGTCCTTTTTCAGTATCACATAATTTTTCAATTCATTGAACTTTTCTGTTCTGGAAGTGATTCTTCAGGGAAATGGTTCACAGGGAATAGCTAATGATCATCAGAGTTAGGTAATTTTACAAAAGAGTTAAAGTAAAATTTTTAGATACCAAATCTATTTTTAACATACTATTTTCAATTAGCTGCTTCAAAAATGTTTTCAGACAAAAATAATCTGCTTCTTAATGTATGCCTATTTTTTTGCAAATATTTTTGTGTCAAAGTAATGAATCCATCTGAGTCTGCTCGCTAAAGCAGAAGCCATTCTTTTCTGAGTGTTTTTATTAGGTGTCAGTCCACTTAATTGAGAAAAGCCATTCTATTCATTTCTGGAGGTGCATTATTTAAAAAAATACTATCCATAATATTTTAGTACAACAAAAACAAAATAATAAGCAACATCCTTATTACTATCTTCCAGTTTTTTATAGATGTGACGCAACTGACTTTCCAACATTTATGTATTTGGAAATTAAAGTTAAGGATTTATTTTAAAGTTTGTTTTCATGGCCAGCCAAATAGCTCAGCGGGTTATAGCGCCTGCAAGCAGGGGCAGGGTGCAGGACTTAAATCCTCTCAGCCTGCCGTGCTGTCCCCGCCCCAGAGGCAGGCTGAGATGGCAGTTGAGACTGGATATGGTGGCGTGCACCTGTAATCCCAGCTCTCGGGCGGCTGTAAACAGGTGGGTTGCTATGAGTCTGATTTTGTAATGAGACCCTGAACATCCTGTAGACCCTTCCCTAAAAATAAAAAAAAAATAAAGTTTGTTTTCATGCTTAAATAAAAAGTGATGACCATAACATGTTCCTGTTTCCCTTTTTTTCATGTCCCCTAATCTTGTTAGAGCAAAATTCTGCAAATGTTTATTATTTTTCAAGGCCTTCTAAGATGATTTGGAGCAAAATCAACTGTAAGTCTATTCAAATATTACAAAACAATCATTACAAGTATAAAATTATCCAAAGAATAGACAAAGTTTCTGCCAAACTTCAGAAACAGACGCAAGGCCAGAGCTTTTACTTAAATTTTGATTTGGGGCTTTTTAATATAAGTGAGCTTAAATGAATTTGATTTATTGCCTTCCATAGTATAACCTAATTTTAACCATAATTCCTTAACATAAAGTGAGAAGCAGTAATCTTATTTTAGAATTATTAATTCTAATTTAAAATGTTAGAAAACACAAAAAAATCAATAAAAATCTGCTTCTGTCTCAGGGCATTTATTTGATAGAGTCTCACTACATAGCTCAGACTGCTAGTGATTCTCTTGTCTCAGCCTCTCCAGTGCTGGGATTACAGGCGTACAGCACCATGCGCAACTCTGGGGCTGACACTGTGTGCCCAGGCTTCTGGGATCAGTGAGGTACGCGGTACCAGGGATCAAACTTGGGTCCTTGCGCTTGCCAAGCAGGCACTTAGACAGCCTAGTTATCTCTCCAGCCCTCAGGATTTCTACATGTGCTAATCCTTGCTCTTCAAAATACTCTTGGATCTTACTCTATTGTCTCCTTTAAATTTTTACTCATAGTTTCCCTTTTTCTGTTATGTTCCTTTTGAATATATTATCACAGTTTCCTCCCCTGACAATTTTCATCCTCTATGCCTTAGTTTCTTATGGTTCCCATAGCTTAGGAAATGTTTGTGAACTATTCAAAAACAAGTTGAAAAAAGTTCCTGTGGATGTTTTATGTAGCAGCCTGGCATTTGTATTGCTAGTTTAAAAGTTTCACTGCACAATAAAATTTCCATGATGAAAAAAAAATATTTGTCTCCTAATGTACTACAGAATTTTCTGGAACTTAATGTTTGTCTGTTTTCCTCTATAGTTCACAAAATCGTAGGTTGCTCCTGATTCATTCTCCATCCTGTCCCCAGATCCTAGAAATTTAGTGGTTAGAACATAGGAGCTGCTCTACTGAATTAATAAGTACCAGAATTTCAGACGTTGAAGGACAGAAGACTGAATTCATTCTTTTTTCCTCCTAATTTTGTGGTTCTCTGACATCTAGCATCTACTACAAATTTTAATATGTACTGATTTTAGCATATAATTTGTATTACATGATATAGGCTTAGTTATTATATGAAGATTGGATTTTGCTATTTATTTATTAAAATATATCACTATGTAATGTTCAAACATTCCATCTAAGAAAGGTATAATTATTGTCCAATTAGCTATAAAATTTTCATTTCCATATTTAAAATGTTTAATTTTTATTTTAAGCAGAACCGGGGACTGAACTCAGGTCCTTGCACTTGCCAGGCAAGTGCTTATGTTACTGAGCTATCTCCCTGGCCACTAAAATGCTCACTATTATCAAAGAAATTTTCCACCTCCAAAATGAGTACAGTAATTTCTACTTTCACATTCTGACTACATGATCAAATACTTTCACTTCAAATTTATATCCAAAATAAAATCATATATTTATACCAGAAAATTTAACGAGAGAACTCATAGTGTTAGTGTTTATGAGAACAAAATTACAAACAATCAAATAACTTTTAACAGAAAACATATAATAAATTCATCCTATTAAATATTATAAACTACAAAAAGTGAAGAAAGCATTTCTATGTACAGAAAATATGCACTACTGAATGTGAAAAATTATGCTTCAGACCTGTGTATCAAGTATGCAGTGACGGAAAACCTTTCAGAGCTTTCAATGATACAAATAGCCAGCTGTGGCACATGCGCCATAGGTTCACCACTTCTGATTTATAATCACAATAGAAAATATTACTTTCAAAGTAGATCAATTCCAGGAGTTGTAGCCATAAAGCTGGAGAGGTGGGTGAGTAAGAGAAATAAGACTAACCAAGGGGCCTTGCAGATGTCAGAAAGCTTCTTTCATGAAAGACAAATGCTATTGATTCTATTTAGTCTTTAAATCTCAAAATAAATTTTCAATTTCATGGCAAATATAAAGGAAATCTAATTAGATAACAAAAAAGATGAACACATTCTATTTTGTTTTAAAATGCATACTATCTATCAAAATTAGAATAAATGTGATGAGAAGAGTAGACTGGTTTAAAAAAAAGTAAATGCTTTTGTCACGTTGTTAAGTGTTGAAATAGTTTATGACATTTTTCTTTTGTTCTATGAAAAGAAGTATTATTCAGCGTTTGATTTTTAAGCATAATGAAACACAGCTGGTACCCATATTATATACAGGAAGCATTCATTCATATGACAAGATACAAATTCAGAGTTCTTCACACTATGTTTTAAGTACTTAATCTGAGCCAAATCAATAGCAAAATGAAAAGAAAAACCCCAAGTCCACAATGTGTGAAGGGAATTCTGAGAGTTTTAAACATTTCAATGCTAATTTTATCATATTATTTGGATAAATTTACTTCAGTTTCGTAAGTTACCTAATTTTCTATTCCCACATTACTTGAATATTTAGTCTTTCATATGTTCCTAGTAATTCATAGCTAGGAGACTGGTTTTCTCCTTGTACACTGAAGGAGAAATACCATGAAGAGAGGCAAAAAGAAAACTCATGCTCACACCTTCTAGTTTACATCTCATAACTAGATAAATTCTACAAAACAAATATAAGTAATGTTTAAACTGGTCCAAGAAATGTGCCTTTCTACTTTATCCTTTTATGTATCTTCATAAGTGTTTTTTTTTTGGAAAATAGTCTGTGAGGATTTGTGTTGAAACTGGAAACCACTTGCAGCAACAGCAATTTGTCAGTCAATATTTGGTATTGAAGTTGATTTCCCTCAGGTAATTGGTCCTATTTTTCCACCTTTCACCACACAGTTTTTAGATATTTTTCTAGATAGAAACATGACTCAATATTTAGTAACACGTGCAGTGATACATTGGAAAACTCAAAAATACCACCTAGGACATGTTTGTGTACCTTGTTACAGTTTCTGAGACAAACAATATGGATGAAAGCTTTCAACGAACCAATGAGCTCTTAGAACTATGTTTTGCCACATGGATTCTGACTAATTGGGTTTTACTGTTCTGGACTTTATTCTGACTATATAAATAAGTAAATATTTGTTTGTGAATTTTAACAAATAGGAATATTCTGGTAATGGTTAGTTTCTTGGCTTAAAAGAAGACATTTATTCATAATTTTCTTTAAAATGGAATATATTCATACCATAATCCTCAAAGAAAATTACCTAAAAAGTGTCTCAACTTGCAAGTTATGGGACAAAAGATATCCTATGATTTTGATCCAAGTTGCACTGAGGTCACAGGGTAACTACAGTGTCTACATTTTAGTGTCACTGTACTTCCTATAGCATTTTTTAATCTCCAGGTATTGCCATCTTTAATACAGTTGCATGTAAAATTTGTAATTTTCTATTTAAAACTTATGAAGATGTTTATATCTATTGGGCTTGTATTGTATAATATTCTACTGAAATTAGTTTTAAATATAGTTTAATGCGTTGTACAACAAAATAATGAAATAAGTTAACAAACAGGCTTTCATATCAGTCATTACTGTTAGTCCCAGTGCTATGTGAGGCTGAGACAGTAGGATTGCATGTTGGAGCTCATTTGGCCATCTTAGTGAGACTGTCACAAAACAAACTACTACTACTACCACTGCTTATAATAGTAATGGGCTAGGAATATAACTCAATATAACGTCCCTGAGATCAATCCTCAGTAGCCTCTTAAAGGCTATTTCTTTTTTCCTTTTTTTTTTTTTTGGTACTTGGGATTGAACTCAGGACCTCTGCTTGCCAGGCGGGAACTTATACCACTGAGCTATCTCCCAGGAACTCAAGTTTTCTTTAATATCCCAATGTAAAGGCCTCAGCATACATTCACAACTCTTGTTTTCACATTTATTAACAATGTATTAGAAAGTGACCTCTGAGTTGTCCATGTATGTATGTATATGTGTATGTATTAATGTATCAAAAATATTTTTAATTCTATAAATTAACTACATATTCTGAATAAATAATAAAAAGCAAATATATAACATTTTAATGACAAAAGGACACTTATTATTGGTAAAAAATGAATAATGAAAAATAATTTCTCATAATGACATTAGTGATATGCCTCCATATTTTTATTGTCTGGTGAAGTCTCAGCAAGAAACACTACAGTAATTTACTCTCTATTGTGCTAAACCTTGATAGGACAAACAATTTAGACACAGATATCAGGGAAATTGTAGACAGTTACACAATATCTTGGTTCCAAATGCTTACTACTTTTCTTTAAGAAATTTTGAAAACAGTTTATATTTAATCTGTTGCATGATTAAGGAGAAGCACATATTTATGTGTCTTTAAAATAGATTATATATTAGCATGGAGTAGAAAAAGACACAGAGAAATGGAAACAGCGATCAAATGTTAATAGTAACAATGTAGTTAACCTGCACTGTTAAGTGTCAACAATGTTATAAGTTTTAAGTACATGTCAGATACTGCTTAAAGCATTTCACATGAAGGGTATCTCTCTGTAGCATGTGAATGACCTGATAGATTATCTCAGTACTGTTTGAGTATTTTACTTAAACAATATGTTAGTTTTCATTCAGTCTTTGTAGTAACAGTAAGTGATAGTCACTGATGCAGTGTAATTTACTTGACACCACACTGTTTCATCTCAGCTAAGATTTTCTGGTCAAAATACTATTCTTGTTTCCAAATTTCAAACATACAAAATGGAGTTAAAGTGACCAACATTTTATTGATACTTAATTTCAAAATTTTTAAAGGTTAAATTTAGGATGTTTAATAAAATACACAAAATCAAAACACACTATTGATTTTAGGAAAATGTAGTATATGATTTAATACTATATAACCCATAAGTTATTGTTTGTGTACAAAATATTTCAAAATATTATAATTTTATATATAACATATGATGAATATAACTTCTGTATATTGCTTATTATATAAAATTATAATATAATTTTATCTATAATGTAATATGACTATATATTTTGTATCTTAAATTTACCTTTTTTAAAAATTTTAATGCAATCAATTCAATAGCTCTATTTTGCAATGAGATTTGATTGGTAATAAAGCTTATGTTTGACAAAGAATATATCACATCTTGGTTTTTCCTTACATGCAAGACAAGCTTCCCCTTTATTCTCAATTACCTTTTAAGATTACCATTCCTATTAGTATGCAAAAAATAATTTTATACTTTCTGTATAATTTTGTTGGCCTATTTCACATTTACACTCTAATATAGAAATAATTATGCGAAAAATTGATTTGACAATGTATAAGTCGCTATATTTTCAATATAGCTACTTTTAATATTTTTTTAAATTTAAGGAGTACTTTACAGATCTAGGTTGTTTACTGAGACATTCATTCATAATGTATAACTTTAATCAATGAAAAATGAATTTTCGCAGGCCTGCCCATTAGCTCAGTTTTTTAAGTGGCTGCTTCAACAAAGCAGTCAGGCTCAGGTTGC
>NDGN011552011.1:9316-20258 GCA_002564285.1 Tympanoctomys barrerae | reverse complement strand
TCCTCCTGTGTTCAGCCTCCCAAGCGCTGGGATTACAGGCGCGTGCCACCATGCCCAGTCTCAGTGGCCATCTATCTCAATGTGCCCTGGGGGTGGGGCCGGCATGGCATGTGGTGCTGGGGATCGAACCCTGGTCCCAGTGCTTCACCTAAACAGGTGCTTTAGTCTGCTGAGCTGTCTGGCTGGCTCTTTTGGGGCCATTTTACTTAGAAACTGGTGAAATTTATCATGTAGTTTGTTTAATGATTAAAATAAAGATAACTTTCAGAGGAGACTAATATCAACAGCAATATAACCAATGGGTGTATTTATATTGTAGAAATTGAAGAAATTCTAAACCACAGGAACGGGATAGTTGACTTTTAGCTGATGTGAAGCATGCACTTTGAAAACTCCACATTAGGACCGACTTGAGCAATACTTGTTTCTGTTTTTATTCCTTCTTGATAGTTTCTCCTTTGACTTAAACAGTTTGAATTAACATTCATCAATTGATAGACTTCATTTTATTCCTTTTCTCTCTTGATTTCATCTATGCTTTGCCTTTTCAGAGTCTGCTTTGCTCACCCTGACTGTAGAGTCACAGCTGATTTGTAGAGTGGTGAAATCTTGTCCACACATGTTACTTTCAGACTGGAGGAGACGGTCTGTGTATTTGCGTGTGGAATTCTCCCTGCATCCCAGATCAGGGCTAGGATACCACGCTAAGGGGGTTGGCTAGTAAAGAGCAGGGGCTCAATACCTGATTGATTGATGGTTCTGAATCTCAGCCAGCCAGTTCTGGGAAGGTGGGCTTATCTTTCCAGTGAAATAAAACTGAGTCTCAAAGGCCATGATAAAGATTTTGGCTTTTATCCTAAGAGTAATGGGAAGCTATATGGAGTCTTAAAGAGCCAAGTAACAGGCCCAGGCTTAAATTTTTAAATGATTTTCTTATTGTTTGTGAACAGTTCAGTGACACCAAGTTCTAGTCTAGAATATATGAAGTATATCTTGTTAAAGTTTAACGCTGGAACACAACCTAGAAGAGCTGATAGTTGTAGTTTTCAAATAGCCCTCCCGAGTTATTTCTCTTAACTGAAATTTTAAAAAAATTGAGAAGTAGAAAGTTTGAGATTGAGTGTGTGTGTGTGTGTGTGTGTGTGTGTGTGGTTTGAAATGTACCTTTTTTGAAGTTTGGATATTGTGTTTGTGGTAAGAGATATTTTATTTTTATAACAAAAATTTCAGGCACAAATGTCAAGGATTATGGAATTGAATATTCTAAAGATATTAAAATGGCAAGGCTGTATTTTATGCCTATAGGGAAATGAGTATATTACAGTTTAGTAAAAAGCAAAATTAAAAATGCAGTAAACGTGTTTAAAATTGTGAAAGCAATCATATTCTCTCAACAAAAATAGAGGAAACTGTTATACTTTATTAACTACCAAATTCAGTTCTTAAAATGAGAAGACAAGCCTAATGTTGTTTCAGTAGCCATTGTAAATCTTTCAAAGCACGGGATGCTGCTAAAAAAGCAAAATTTTCAAGAGATGAAAAACTTTCATATGAACATGTATTCTGATTATATTTGTTCTTCCCAAATATTTGTGAGAACCAAGAGAGATTTAAATGTATCTTGAAGTGAGGAGTTGACAGCTTATAAATTAAACACAGCTTTTAGCTCTCCAGTCAGCTGCTGTTTGTTGATAGCAGGTTACAACAAGGTTAATAATGATCTGTTCTATGGATTTCCTGAAATTTTCAGGGGGTTTTATGCTTCTTATATGCAACTTGCAAAATCATAACACTCAAATGCCTCATTAAAATAAACATTGAAGCCTGTACCTGTAAACCAAAGATTGGTAGAGAAAGGCAGGGCTTTCTGAAAAAAATGGGGAAAAAAATTGAAAAAAAAAATCACTAAAGGTGAACTGCGCCAGGGGCAGTGGGTGAAGTATCAAGTTGCTCTGTAAGTATCAAGTTGCTCTGTTTCTGTGAATCCTGTCAGTTCTGATTTCTGGGCTGAGACGCTGGTGGATGACAGCTCTCTCTAGTATTTCCTGAGGCCATCTACTGTTTTGGAGCATAAATCGTAAATATACCTTTGAACTAAGACAGTCTCCCTGGACCTACTTCTTTGCCACTCTGACTTCCCGTCTCAATGGGATACTGAAGGGGAGGCTCGGTAGGATAAACAGTGCAATCCTTGTCCGGGAATGACTGCCTGGCAATTGTTCCATGGAAAACAGGGAGGGGTGGGGGGACAACAACCCTGCTCTGTTCGCTGGCTCTTTAATTTAGATTACCAATGATAAAGCCGGGGCTACGGCTAAAGAAAGGTAGGATGCATACGCGGAAACATTAGTGCTAATATGCTGCAGAAAGACAAGATAAATCAGTCCAGCTCTCATACATCACTAAAGGAGAAGCTGATTGCAACTTGACCATGTGCCTGAGTAGACCCATCAGTGAGACGAGCAGAACATGGATTAAAAAAAACTAGAATGTTCCCTTAGGGCTACTGCCGTGCTGGACCTGGGAGAAGTGTCTGGTGTAAGTTTCAGCTTGTTTTATCCATGTATTTACCCGTGTGTTCCCAAGCAGGGAGCTTGTTTCTCTTCTCTGTGTTTTCATAGGAGCCTCAAGCATGTTTATTTACAGTCGTGGACTTCATTTTGTATAAATGTAATAGCCACCTACTAAAGTTCTGAGGAGAGGACAGTTTAGCCCAGTGTTTATCCGGGAGAGAAATGTGGAAGTGACGGTTGTGATTACGGTCTCTAGGAAGCCTGTGGGTGAGATTTGTTGTTTTGTTTTGTTGTTTTACGGGGAAGTGGGAGTTAGAGGGAGTCAATTTTAAATTAATGCTCAGTTATTTTGCTAATCTTTTTTAAAAATGCATTTGTAACTCACTGTTTCACTCCTCCTGTGGTCTTTTGTTTTGAAAACAGTGTTTGAATATTAAGCCAGACTGCTTGAAACACATTATATTTTATGACTGGGATGTTTGTATTGTTTTGTATCTGTTATTAGACAAAATAATCTTAAAGGGTGTTTTCTATGGACCTTTTTATATTCCAAAATTAAGTACAGATGGTAATTTCCAGCAGTTTTAAAAATTTGTCAATTATTTAATTTAGCATCACTTAAGCATCTGCACAAGGAGAAAGCTGGGATGGTACAGAAACTGAATGAGCATTGATTGCTAGTCTGAATGCATCTTTAAAGTTTTTGCCTCAAATCTCTGATTTCACAGTTTATTTTTACCAAATTAGATTATCATATTTCATAATTGAGACTATGAATGGGTGGAACACTTTCAAATATCCTGCATTTCCCGTTAGAACAGAGCCTGAAGCGCCTGCTGATTGTTACTCCGAGGGAGATTCTCATGCCGGCTCACCAAGAAGATTGCTTAAATAATGCATGGGCAGGACTGAGGCAAGATGGAATTTATGGCCCAGACACTGAGATCAGGCTTTTGTTCCAAGGAGAAGCTATTTAAGTGTGAGCATGCAACACACACGGAGGCTCCGGGGCATGAGTGGAACTGACTGAAATTAGAGGCCACATGATGCTGTCCACATGTTATTTCAAAACAAGCCTTAGAACACCCCTGTGAGCCTGTGTGTTGTTGGAGGAAAGGGAGAAGGGAAAGCTGAAAGTGCCCATTGGAAACAGAAGCCCCTGCCTGAAAATTCCGTGGGACCACGGAGAAGCAAACGCTCCATGGGGAGGGGGTGGATGTTATGTGGAGACATGAATGCCATCCTAGAGAGACCGGATGTTTAGCTGATGAATGGCGGTATGGCAGTCTTGTTAGGAAAGAATAAACCTTGACCAAACTGCAGCATCCTATACATTATGTCTTCCATCTTGTCCTAATTAGAGGAATATGTCTGCTGAATCCTAATCTCTTTAATTGTTGATAGAGCAGGCATATGATCTGCTATAAATACACATGAGCATTCATTTCTGAAATAATGGCTGTTGCCAAATATATTAGACCGACAGGAGTGCCGGACTAGGGAAGCTGTGCTGAATAGTTGAGTTTTGGAGGTAATGGACCAGTTGAGAATCAGTGCACAGCTGGACCAGCAGCTGCACCCAGTACTCTGTCAAGTTTGGCCTCTAATTTCCTTGAACTTGTCCTTGTTTGCCAAAATGATGAACGTAGCAAGAACTTACTTTCAATGAGCCCGCTGCAAGTGAAAAAGACCCCTTCCCGAGGAGTCTTTGTCAAAATGTGTAGTCAACAGCACCCATAGCCAAATGAGTTATTGATTAGGCAGAGGGAAGTTTGAATAATCACAAAAATAAAAACCAAAGGCCATGCTGTACAATGAAGTAAGCTGGCAGAAGATCAGAATGCATTAAGAGGCAGCATTGGGTCATCACTATCCTAACTAAAGGACATATGGAAAAATCCCACAATAATATCCAGCAATAATTATCCTGTGCTTAGAAAAAAATAGATAGCTCTGCAAGCTGGAAAACAGCCCAGTTATAGCCACACCTTTTTCCCTAACTGTATTGTTTCGATATTCTTTTGGATTGGGTCAGAGGAAGCATTAGAGAGAACGGTTTATATTAAGAAGCATCCTATGACTAAACAGTGGGCTGAGAAGAGGGAGCAGTAGGGACTCACCTTGCTTCTCGTCCTTGCTTGAGCAAGGGTTCATTTAACACTTACTGTATACCTAGCATGGTGTGCATATATATCTAATCAACTAGATGAAAAGTCCTTTGAGAGCCAATAGTTGGGTTTATACTGCATTCTTATAAATCCCACCTTTTGCAAACCTTAAGCCTGGATATTGTTCATTAACCCCAAAGGGATTCAGCATCCAATCTTTGTTATGTGAATGCTTTATTTTCATGTTAGTGGCTCTTCAGATTTAAAGCCCAGGGACTGGAACATTTGCAAGTTAAGGAATTTGGGACAAAATACTTCAACTCCAGCAGAGCTGGTTTCCTCATTTGTGAAATGAAGAAAGTAACACTCATCTTGCAGGTTTGTAGAGTTAGAAGAGATGTGGCTGGGTGTATCTGGCTCCCTAGGATGTGAGCGACATAATTCACCATGTGGTTAGAGCACATAGTGGATCATGGGGCTCAGAAATGGGGAGAGGGCCAATGGGACAGCTCAGTGGACTAAGCGCCTGCTTAGGCAAGGGCAGAGAACAGGGTTCAATCCCAAGTACTATATGCCCCTCTGGTCCTGCCCCTGGGTACGCTGAGCTGGCCACCCAGTCTGGGTGTGGTGCTCCACACCTGTAATCCTAGCACTGGGGAGGCTGAAAACAGAAGAATCACCATGAGTTGGAGCCTCATAGTAAGACCCTGCACCAAATACATTTTTTTTTTTAAAAAAAGAAGGAATCAATAGAGATGAAATGAAAACTGGTCAAGAGGGTGTGGCAGCATCGTTGCTTAGAAGGTGACCTGAGATAGGACAGTGCTGGTGGGAATGAGGAGTAAAGGATGTATCTGAAATATGTTTTTAAAAAGGAGGAAAATCACAGAAGGTGGTCACAGGTGACTTCAGGTAGAATGGAGAGGAAAGTCTTTTGGGGACATATAAACTAAGAAAATATAAGAAGAAATTGGAGTCCTGAAGTTAACATGTAAAGGGAAAGAGAAAAAAATCAATAATAAACCAATAATCTAGGACTATTGCTGACAATAGAGTGACAATTCAAAAGAATTGCTTAAAATGGCAAATTTAGGTTTGGAGTTTTTCCCAGACAAGACCTGCAATCATCAAATAATAAGGCTCTTTTGCAATCTTGGAACTTATTTAAGTTTTCCTGAGTTAAAAAATGCCACTGAAAGGATACAAATAGTGTCAGAGTTGGAAAGAAAAAGAACACGAGGAATGGAAATTCTCAAAATAGCTTGATTTTGGAGAGGAAATGGGAGCCAAGAGATGGCTGGTTGACCCTTTAGAACATTAACCATTCATTATGATTTGTCAGAAGGTTTAGCAACTGTTATTCCCTAAATAGCTTATTGTGATTTATTTTTTTAAGGAAATGCAACCAGGAATCAAAATTATACCAAATCCCCAACTGGCAAATAGGTTGTCATCCACAAAGTCTATTTGTAAGACCTTTATAGGAAAATGTATTGTCAACATCTTTAGTCTATTTTTCAAAAGGCTACCTATACCATTCTATGGTAGAAATAGAATATTATAAAAAGTTAATAGTAAAAGTACTTTTAATGTTAATAATTAAAATATAAATGATATCCATCAGGATAAAATGCTATTTTGAATGCTAGTGATTGGGAAGTGGAGACTGATTACAAGATGATCTGGCCTGTCTATTTTTAAAATTTTCACTGACCTTCTCTGACATTAACAGACCTTGCTTTAATTTTTGAGACATAAGGATTTCTTTTCTTTATTTCAGGTATGCCATGGATTCCACTTTTATCAATATCTGCCATGATTTAAGGATGAGAGAATAACATTGAGGGAAAACAAAGAGTAGACAGAAAGAGAGGTACCTCAGGTAGCTGGGGTACTACTTGAAAGGGAGAAGAGAAACATCAGGTTTAAAAAGTGAATGGGAAGATAGTACAGAAAGGAAATTCGAGAGGACTCCATGAGCAGTGTAGCCAGGCTATTGGGCTTAGTGGCTCCAGGCTCAGCCACCAGGGGGTGCTTATGACTCAAAGACATTGTTCCCTTGAGTCTGTGGTGCAACTTTTGTGACTGAGTACATCTGAGCTGTTTCCTAAGACCCATGCTCCTCCTGCTTTTGGTTCCTTTGTCTTACTTGTCCAGTTTCGATAGCCTATCATTACAGCCACCCTTTGTCAGGATTATCTCATTCATTCATTCATTCATTCATTCATTCATTCATTCATTTATTCAGTAAAGGTTTAGTGAGTGATTCCTACTTGTCAAGCATGTAGTACTGAACATATAGAAATGAATAAAACAGATTTGTTCCCTCCCTGGGCACTTATTGGCTCAGATACTAACCCTTAATTAGTCCAGTTTTGTGCTTTCACTTGCTTCCAGTCAGGTTGCTAAGTACAACTAGGGAAAAACGTACCGCTGTCCAGATTAATGCTATGGTATACCTATGGTCTCCAATCTCAGTGGGCCTCTCCATATAACTTAGCCATATTTGTAGGTTTCCCTGGTAAACTCCTCCCATTCTCCCCAACACTTACATAAACACTTTTCTACTTGCCTCAAACCCTCACTTATCATGCCAAGATGTCAAGGCTCTGCCATAAAATCTGCTACCTGGGTGATTTAAACAAAACCAAATGCCTTGAGGACAGTTCAGCACAGTGAGACAGTACAGATTCCAGGAAACCTTGGAAGACGAAGAGGTCTTTTCTGAAAGTTTCTTCAGGAGTCACCTAAGATCAAGATTTCCAAAAATTATTTTTGTACACCATTCTTCCCCAAACTGAGTTCTTCTTGGCAGATTCATTTTATTCTTTCCCTCTGTCCACCTCTCCTGCTGTTCCATTAGTTTGTCTCATCTTCTAACTCCTGGTGCTTTCTGGGTAGAACCAACCAGCCTGTCTTGATGTCAGCCATTTTCTTTCACTCTTCGTTTCCTCACAAATGAGAGAGGGCCAAGCAAGCAGATAATCTCCTTTCTGAGTAAGAGGAAGATGGTGTTTTAAGCATATGTTTTTATATATGAAATAAAAATGTAAAATGAGTTTATTTGGGCTTGTTTCATTCCCCCTTAGACTCCTCCACCTGTGTTTGGTCCAGTTCACTCCCATATTATTCCAGTGCTCACTTTATGAACTACTCCATTTCCCAAAACTCTCAGTTCCTTACATCTCTAGTAGCCCCTTCTCTTCAGAGTGTATGTGATGCCAGCCACTTCAATATGAACAGACCTCATCTTCCTTACATACCCTTTTCATCTTTTCCACCTTCATCATCCCCTTTGCCCTCAAACTTCTTGAAGGAATCATCTGCATTTGCTGTGTCCATTTTGTCACCTTCTCAGCAGCTCTTCAGCCATCATGATTTAAGTTCTACCCCAGCCACTCCATGAACACCCAAGTGCTAGAGTTGTCTACTGCCTTCTTGTTCTGAATGTGAGAGAGGCCCAGTCATTAATCTGTGTGGAACATTTGACATCAGGGATCATTCCTTCCTTGAAATATCATTTTCACATAACTTCTTGTACTCTCTTGTGTCTTGGTTTCCTTAGCTTTAACTTTCTTTATGTGCTATTAAAATATAGATGATATTAGAGGCACTGTTCTGAGTTGGGTTTCCCATCCTTTCATGCGGCTTCCATTAATATGTTAACCATAGGTAATTTTTGTGTGTGGGGCGGGTACTGGGGATTGAACTAGGGACCTTGTGCTTGCCAGGCAGGCATTTATGCTGCTGAGCTATAACCCCAGCCCGCTCCCATTAATATGTACATTCTATTGGTTCCCATGCTTGACTTGCACCTGGCCTCACTTTGCAAAGCAAGGTGCAAATCTGTTCTGCTCTGAGCTCCCTAGCAAATCTTAACTTGGCTTTTAACCCCAGAATAGGGTAATCCGAAGGTGGACTTCTTTCTCTAAAGTATAAACTTCACAGAATTTGTTCCTTTTTTATTAAAATTAATTTTAATTCCAAAGTTATTGAAATTGAATTTTAAATTTTCTATCTCAAAATTAGTTATTAAAGATAAAAAGATGCTTGACTTTCTGTGCTTTGGAATTTAAAAAAATAAATCTATTTGGGGCTGACCAGATAGCTCAGTGGATTAAAGTGCTTGCTTATGGCAGACTCAGGGACTGGGGTTCGATCCCCGGCATGCTGTGCCGGCCCCACCCCTGGGGTATGGTGAGACAGCTTGGTTAAGACTGAGTGTGTTGGCATATACCTGTAATTCCAGCGCTTGGGAGGCAGCAAAAAGGAGGATCACTATGAATCTGATCTGTGTAGTGAGACCCTATAGACCTTGTACTAACACACACACACACACACACACACACACACAAATCTATTTAGATACTTGAGGAATTTCTCATAGTTTATTGAAAAGAAAGGTTTGTGTTAATCATTTGGAGAATTCTTATGCCCATATCTTGTACGCTGAGTAACCGCTTTAAAAATAATACGCAATGTATTAACTATTATTATTCTCCTACTGTATTGCTATGAAACTTTGTTTTACTTTTTTCCATACAAAGTCTTAAAAAAAGTCTGTCTCATTCCCCTTTTGGATGTCTTCCTGGGAGAATTAAAAATGTACCACAGCAATATATGCGAACCCATGTTTATGGCAGCACAATTTGTAATAGCTAAATCTTGGAAATAACCCACACGCCCATCAGCTGAGGAATGGATTAAAAAATATGGTCCTTTCATACAATAGAGTACAGCTCAGCCATGAAAAAGCTAAACTTGAGACTTTCTAGGTAAATGGATGAAACTTAAGACCATACTCATAAGGGATGTAAATCATGTTAATAAATATGTAGGAACATCCTGTTGTCCCCCTGCTCTGAGAAATTGCACATCCAAAGTTTGCAATAGATATTGTGAAATGGGAAGCAATTGTTCAAAATAAATAATGAACTAGGATGAGAAAAGGGAAAGGAAGGATAGGAAAAGGAAAGAAAATTACAAGATAATTATACTACTACTTTCTTATAGTTCATTGCAAAGAAAGGTTTGTGCTAATCATTTGGAGAATTTTTTATGCCCATATTTTCTCCTCTGAGTAAAAGATAATAGTATGTAATGTATTAACTATTGTTATTCTCCCATTATATTGGGAGAAATTACAAAATTTTGTTTTACTTTTTTTTCCATAAAAAAGCTAGCTTTGTTTCCTATAGGTCTTTCTGATTTTGGGGGGTTAACTGAATGATCCTTCACGGGTAATGAACCACCACCTTTTTTTGTTTAACTTCCACTAGAAAATAAAAGGGAAATGAGTCAGTTTTACTTGTGGTTAGAGGGCTCACCCAAGAGATTCTTCACCCTGGACATGAAGGTCCAAGGAAATACCCTTCCTTATCTCAGCAGATCCCTTATTGTAGGAACTGAACCTCTGGTGCTTCAAAACAGGAAGTGACTGGAAGATTCTGATTTTTTACAGAACTTGATGAGTAAAATCCATTGGTGGCTGAGAGGATTTCTATTTATGGGGTTTTTATAATTAAACTGTGGTGAAAGAGAGCGAGCCAGGTCTACTGGCTTTGTCTGATTCCATTCTCATCAAACACACACAGACTCTTTTCGTCTGGACTAGTCTGTATGGGTAAAAGGACATTGGCTCAGAACAGTTTCTTTGGGTTCTAACTACATTTTGGAAAGGGTTCATGTGATCTGGATGAAATCTAATTATTTGAGTCAGAAAGTTTTACATGGCTTGTTTGGTGTCTTTTAAAACTTTTTTCTTAAAGAAACAATATATTTCAATTTTCAAGAGATAAAGAAGATTATGTGTAATCAAATCGTACCATAGTTGATGTAATCTGAGTTTTAATTGTTAATCAATGACAGAAAAGCTGGAGAAGGTGTGACATGCTTCAGTTGTTGGGCTCTCGCCATCCAGGCATGCAATTGCATTTTGAACAGATTACAATCACATGAACAGATTATTGGACCGCCTAGCAAAACAAGCATCTCAGCACTCAAGCTCTAAAATAATAAAAGCATGAATTAAATAGTTTTTGATCAATATTACTCACACAGCTCATATCCTTAATGATGATGCTTTACTGAAAGAAAAGACCTTCGCCTCAAGGTTCGTTTGCAATCCAGAGAAAACTCTAAATTTGTTTTGACATTCCAGGGCTTCTGGAAGATATAAGTCCTGTATTTCATTTTGTGGAATTAAAGTGGACTGCAAAATAAATAATACATTATTACATAGCATAAACCAACTCTACTTCTCTGCCTTTCTTTCTTTCTTTCTTTCTTTCTTTCTTTCTTTCTTTCTTTCTTTCTTTCTTT